>UESW01001590.1:0-78240 GCA_900491605.1 Calamus simplicifolius | reverse complement strand
CAAACTCTCCCCCCTCTTTTCTTCTTGAAGCCATGGTGGTAACACGAGCTCAGGACGCTTCCGTTAGCTGTCCAGTGGGGCTTCCCCCGCCAGTTAGGTAGCAGGAGGCCAACCCCCTGCTACCGATCCTCCCGTCACCTACCCACCGCCAGATGCAGCTGTTCAGACTGCGGAGCGACTAGCGACCCTCTCCCAACAAGTCCAAGCTCTCACCGCTATGTCCACGGGCTCCAGCAGCAACAGTCCGTGGCCACCCAGCACCAGATCGCTCCCCTCGCCAATCAGCAGTCAGCGAGGGAGGCTCTCCTCGGTAGGAGGCTAGTCGGCGGGAGGCCGATCGTCGCCCAGCTTCCCCTAGGAAGCCTCGCCGTGAGCCCCCCAAGCGGCCACGTCCCCCGATCGTGGCCCCAGCAAACTTCCTCCTGAGCCGCATTATCAGGAGGAGCCAAAGCGGAAGTCCGACTCCCGCATCTTTCTCCTTCTCTTTCTTCCTCTTCTTCTTCCTCGAACCATCCCGGAGGGCTCTTCCAATCAGCCGCCAGGCGGAGGAACGCCTGGAAGTACAATAGGCGACTAGATGAACTCGCCAGGAAAATCAATCACCAATCGGAGGAAGAGTTTGACACCCGTCCTCCTTACACCCGCCGGATATTGGAGGAGCCTGTTCCCTCCCGATTCCGCTTCCCCAGGTAGATCCATACGACGGTACGACAGATCCTCTCGACCATCTCGAGAGCTATAAAGCGATGATGCAAGTCCAAGGCGCTTCGGATGCCCTTCTCTGCAAAGCCTTCCCTGCCACTCTACGGAAGGCCGCTCGCGTGGCACTCGCGCCTGCCCCCTCACAGCATCGATTCCTTCCGAGACCTGGAGAAGGCCTTTCTGGCGCACTTCGATGTCTACTGACGGATCCCAAGGGTAGCGGACAGCCTCTTCTCCATGTGCCAGAAGGAGGGGAGTCGCTGCGGGACTTTGTGTCCCGGTTCAAGGCTGCCACCCTCGAAGTCTACCATCTCGACGATGCGGTAGCAACATTGGCGCTGAAGCGGGGACTCCTCTCATCCCACTTCACCTTCTCCTTGGACAAAAAACCCCGAGCTCTTACTCCGACCTCCTCCTTCGGGCTTAAAAGTACATCCATGCGGATGAGGCTGACTTCACCCGCCGAGAATCTTCAAGGAGCTCCAGTCACAAGCCCGCTCGCCCCGAGCCGAGTGGGCCCCCTCGACACCGGCGATCTGACCCGCCTTGCCGACCCAACAACAGGCGCCGAAGCCTTGTCCCCGAGAGCAAGCTCACGCCTCTTCTCGCCCCTCGATCCCACATCCTAATGGAGATCGAGGGCGAGCCTTACCTCCAGCGCCCTCCCCCCATGAAGAAAGGTCCTCCCCGCGACAAAAGCCGTTACTGCCGATTCCACCGGGATTATGGCCATGGCACTGACAGCTGCTACAGCTTGAAGCGGGCCATCGAGGAGCTCATTCAGCGGGGCTACCTCGGCAAGTATGTTCAGAAGATGCCGCAGCCGCTGCCGGCCCTCATGGGACCTCCACCTGTTCAAGCCACGGTCGACAACGCCCCCACGGAGCGGACGGTGGGAATGGTGTCCTGGGGATCAGCCTCTGCATCTAAGCGGCCGAGGGGGGAGGAGGCGCCGAACAATGTAATTCCTGGGGAATCTGTTATGGAAAATGTCAACAATGAAGGCGTCGTGTCTCTATGACGATCGCCAAGCACCCTGTAAAAAGGATATTAGTTGATAGTGCAGCTCAGCTGACATCCTTACTTATGATGCTTTTGTTCGGATGGGATTATCTTTAGACTCCCTTCAACCTGTGGCAGCCCCGTTGGTCGGGTTCACTGGGGACTCTGTAAGGGTTGAAGGCAAGATACTTTTGCCTGTGACAGCCGGAACGCCGCCATGCCAAAGCACAGTGATCATGAAATTCCTGGTCGAGGGTCCCTTTGGCGTACAATGCCATTCTCGGGCGTCCAGGTCTGAACCTTTTGGATGCAGTTATCTCCACTCGATGTTTACTGGTGCAGTTCCCCACTAGTACAGGAGTTGGAGAGATGCGCGGTGAGACCAGCCCGGTCCTGCCCTGTTACCATGCAGCGTCAAGTCCTCTGGAAGCTGAACCAGCTTTAGAAGCATCCGACCCCAGGGACTCTAGCAAGGGAGGGGAACCAGCTGAGCACCTCCTAACTTTCCCTCTTGGAGACGACTCGACGAAGATCGTCCGTGTCGGCGGACTCCTTCCCCAGAAGATCGGGAGCGCCTCTTGACCTTTTTGAAGGCTAACTCGGACGTTTTGCTTGGTCAGCGTCTGATATGCCCGGCATCCCTCCGGAGGTAATCACCACAAGCTCAACATTGACCCACGATACCGTCCGATCCACCAAAGGAAGAGAAGCTTCGCTCCCGATCGGCAAAAGGCTATTGACGAGGAAGTCAACAAGCTGCTCAGTGCCGGCCACATCCGGGAGGCACACTACCCTAGTTGGCTGGCTAATGTGGTCATGGTACGTAAGGCAAACGGGAGCTGGAGAATTTGCATAGACTTCACCGACCTCAACAAAGCATGTCTGAAAGACAGCTTTCCCCTGCCAAGGATAGATCAGCTGGTGGATTCTACCTCCGGGCACGAACTCCTCAGCTTCATGGATGCCTTCTCCGGATATAATCAGATAAGGATGGACCCCAGCAACGAGGAGCACACATCCTTTGTAACAGAGAAAGGCATTTATTGTTACAAAGTGATGCCTTTCGGCCTCAAGAATGCGGGGGCAACCTACCAAAGGTTGATGAATAGAGTGTTCCAGGACCAGCTAGGCCGAATATGGAGGTCTACGTAGATGACATGCTGACAAAGAGCACCCGCGCCTCCGATCACGTCTCCAACTGGAAGAAACCTTTAATAACCTCCGTCATTTCCAAGTCAGGCTGAACCCCAAGAAATGTGCTTTCGGGTCACGCGGGCAAGTTCCTGGGTTTCATGGTGACCCAGCAGGGGATCGAGGCGAACTCGGAGAAGATCAGCGCCATACTCGACATGAGGCCACCATCCAGCAAGAAGGAAGTGCAGCGACTAACAGGGAGGATAGCGGCTCTAAGCCGTTTCCTCTCCAAATCGCCGAGAGATGCTTGCCTTTCTTCAAGGCCCTGCGAAAGATGAACAGCTTCGAGTGGGCGGATGATTGCCAGAAAGCCTTCGACGGGTTGAAGGGTTCCTGTCCTCTCCGCCTCTCCTGTCCAAGCCAAGAAACGGGGAAAGTCTCTTCCTCTACTTAGCCGCTTCTCTGGAAGCCGTTAGCTCAGTCCTGGTGCGTCTCGACGCCGACGGGACCCAGAGACCCATCTATTATGTGAGCAAGGTCCTCCGTGACGCAGAAGTTAGATACTCCAAGATAGAGAAAGTTATTTTGCCCTGATAGTTTCCGCCCGACGCCTCCGCCCATACTTTCAAGCTCATCCTATCATGGTGCTCACGGATCAGCCCCTTCGAGCCATCCTGGCTCGTCCGGATACCTCAGGCCGACTCGCCAAGTGGGCCATCAAGCTAGGAGAGTTCGACCTCTCCTTCCAGGCACGACCGGCTCTGAAGTCCCAAGTTTTAGCTGACTTCCTAGTTGAATGCACTTGGGCGGAGGAGAGACTGAAGAGGTTGCCAAGGAACAGCGCGAGCCCGAACCAAACGGTGATGGAGAAACTTGGATCCTTCATATGGATGGCGCATCAAACTCTCAGGGCCTCATTCTTGCCGGGCCGGGGGAGAGAGGACAGAATGCGCCCTGCGGTTTTTATTCGAGGCCACCAACAATCAAGCTGAATACGAAGCCCTGTTGGCCGGATTAAGGCTAGCACAGGAGTTTGGAATAAGGCGTCTTAGAGCTTTCACAGACTCGCAACTCGTCTCCGGGCAAATCAACGGAGAGTACGAGGCGCGTGACCCTGTTATGACCCAGTACTTGAGCAAGGTTCGGCTTTTGATCTCCCCGCTACCTTACTTCAGTATCGGTTACATTCCCCGGAGCGAGAATGCCAAGGCCGACATCCTCTCTCGTCTGACTACCTCTGCCGACGCATGGCAAGGGATGCTTACATTGAATATTTAGAAAGGCCTAGCATAGAGGATAGCGAGGAAATCCTCCCGCTCACCCAAGAGCCCACATGGATGGATGCCTACGTCCGCTATCTCACTGATGGTACACTCCCTAAAGACCGCAATGAAGCCAGGCTGCTCAGGTGGAGGGCCTCCAAATTCATCCTCCTCGACGAACGTCTGTACAGAAGATCATTCTCCTACCCCCTGCTCAAGTGTGTATGACCCGCCGACGCCGACTACATCCTTAGAGAAATCCACGAGGGCATCTATGGAAATCATCTGGGGGGCAGATCCCTAGCCCAAAAGGCTCTTTGTCAGGGATACTTCTGGCTCACTATGAGGAAGATGCGGCTAAATTAGTTCAGAAATGCGATGGTTATCAGCGCCACACACATTCAACATCAACCATCTACCCCACTGAACCCACTCTCAGCCCCATGGCCTTTCGCTCAGTGGGGAATGGACATCCTCGGGCCATTCCCCCCGCTTCAGGGCAACGGAGATTCTTGCTAGTCGCCATCAACTATTTCACCAAATGGGTCGAGGTCGAAGCACTGGCCAAGATCACTGAAAGCAAAGTCAAAGCTTTTCTTCTGGAAGTCGATCATATGCCGATTTGGCCTGCCTCACACCCTCGTCACGGACAACGGCCGCCAATTCAACAACGAAGCATTTAAAGCCTTCTGTGATGAACTAGGCATTCATCACAGATTCACTCTGTCGGCCACCCCCAAACCAACGGAGAGGCCGAGGTTATGAACCGCACCATCCTCAGAGGACTCAGAACTCGGCTAGACGGATCCAAAGGTCGGTGGGTAGAAGAGCTCCCAGTGTGATATGGGCTTACCACACGACCCCAGAGCCCCGACGGGCAAGACTCCCTTCAGTCTTGCCTTCGGATCCGAAGCCGTCATTCCCGTCGAGATCGGACTACCCAGTCCACGTGTGGAGTCCTTCGACGAGAAAACAACTCTGCGTTGATTCGGGCTAATTTAGACTTCATCGACAAGGCGCATGATCAGGCGAGGCTGCGCATGGCGACCTATCTCAGCGAGCGGCCAAGTACTACAATTCTCGAGTTCGTCTCAAGGTTTTCACCGCAAAGACTTGGTTTTGAGAAAGCTGAGGTTTCTAAGCCTACAGAGGGAGGCAAGCTATCCCCCAATTGGGAAGGCCCTTATCGTATCGCCGAGACACTCCACCGGGGGACATACAAGCTAGAAGAACTCAACGGACAACCTATTCCGTGTACCTGGAATGCGGATAACCTCCGCCAATATTATCAATAAAGTATTCCCCTGGGGTATAAGCAATAAAGGAGGTCCCTTCTGACGCCATAGCCTACTCTCCCTCACTCAAAGACCGGGTCTCTCTAAAGGAGCTCGCCGGCATCGCGGCTAACGGGACACCAATCGGCCTCGGCACGGCGGTGCCCCCGAGTCTGTTAAGACCCTAACAGCTCCGTACCCGGTCGAGTCACCCCTCAGGCGGCACACAAACCCCTGAGGCAATTCAAAAGGAGCTCCCGACATCGCGCTAACGGAACACCACTCGGCCCCGGCACGGCGGTGCCCTCGAGTCGGTTAAGACCCTAACAGTTCCGTACCGATCGAGTCACCCCTCAGGCGGCACACAAACCCCTGAGACGGTTCAAAAAAGCTTGTCGGCATCGCGACTAACGGGACACCACTTGGCCCCGGCACAGCAGTGCCCCCGAGTCGGTTAAGATCCTAACAGCTTCGTACCCGGTCGAGTCGCCCCTCAGGCGGCACACAAACCCCTGAGGTGGTTCAAAAGGAGCTCGCCGGCATCGCGGCTAACGGGACACCACTCGGCCCCGGCACGGCGGTGCCCCCAAGTCGGTTAAGACCCTAACAGCTCCGTACCCGGTCGAGTCACCCCTCAGGCGGCACACAAACCCTGAGGCGGTTCAAAAGGAGCTCGCCAGCATCACGGCTAATGGGACACCACTCGGCCCGGCACGGCGGTGCCCCCGAGTCAGTTAAGACCCTAACAGCTCCGTACCCGGTTGAGTTGCCCCTCAGGCAGCACACAAACCCCTGAGGTGGTTCAAAAGGAGCTCGCCGGCATCGCGCTAACGGGACACCACTCGGCCCCGGCACAGCGGTGCCCCGAGTCGGTTAAGACCCTAACAGCTCCGTACCCGATCGAGTCACCCCTCAGGCGGCACACAAACCCCTGAGGCGGTTCAAAAGGAGCTCGCCGGCATCGCGGCTAACGGGACACCACTCGGCCCCAGCACGCGGTGCCCCCGAGTCGGTTAAGACCCTGACAGCTCCGTATCCGGTCGAGTCACCCCTCGGACGGCACAAAACCTGAGGTGGTTTAAAAGGATCTTCGGCACCGTAGTTAGCAGGACACCCCTCGACCCCGGCACGGCGGTGCTCCTCCTAATACCTCCATATGCGTTCAGGTCGCCCTTCATATGGAACCCAGATCATGGATATAGCTCCGGAAGGCTCTGCGTAACCCTCACAAACTTCGAGTCGGTCGGCTCAGCCACACCTTTCCCGTCGACCCTGACCGACCCAGGCACCTCCAACACTGACCGAGTCGGCGTAAGCCACCCCGGTCAGCCCCGCTCGTCCTTGGCGCCCTCGCGACGGCCGAATCGGCCTTGACCATCTCTGACTACAGCATCGTAAGGCCTCTTGAGTAACCTTCCACATGGCCGACTTACATTCCGGGGATGCATTCCAACATCATCCGATCCAAAGTCGCAGTTCGGCTGCGGCATGGTCAACACATGCAACATTTGAAGCTAAGAAAACGTTTCAGAAGATGCAACGTTCGGCCGTGACGTTTTCAGCATATGCGATTCGGCCGCGTGAAGTAAAAACATAGTTAGGCGTTTTTCCCCAAAAGAAGAAGGAATGGATGGAGCAAAGTTTGATAAAAATCTCTTCTTTATTAGTAATCAAGAAAAGGTGCTAAATTGAGAAGCCTTGACAGAAAAGTTTCTTCATTAATAGTCAAGAGTCAGTACAAAATTGGGCCTAAAGCCAGTTACACAAGACAAAAAGAAAAATGAACAGTGGGTCTTCAAGGCTCGCCGGGGCCGGCTTCTCGTCCTCTTTCTTTGCTGGCTCCTCATCAGGCTCCCCAGGCCGGATGTCTTCAAGTTCAGCAATGTCGATCTCGAGGGCCGCAGATATCTTGATCTTGCACATCTCGAAGCCTTGAAGGTAAGCATCGAGGCTGGCCTCGATGACTTCTTGCTTAAACTCCGGCGAGGCTTGTAATTGGAGACGGCCTGCCCCGCCTCGGCTTCAGCCCGCTGCGCTTTGGCCTCGGCCTCCTTGGCTTGCACCTCGGCCTCCTAGGCCCTGTTCTTGGCTTCTTCGGCACGGGCACTTGCCTCATCGGCACAGGCCACCGCCCCGGCCTTCTCCGAGACAGCTTCCGCTGCCGCTTTCTCCGCGGCAGCGGCCCTCTCCCCTGCGGCCCGGACCTCCTCCTCGGCGCTTTGGAGCCGTCGGGTCAGCTCTTCATTTGCGTCGCGGCGGCCTTCGACCTTTCTGAGGCCAACTCCATTTTGGCCTCGCTGTGGAGACCCGGCTCTCCATCTCCCTTAGGCGGCCGGCCGCGCTCTCCTCCCGGGCCGAGGCCTCTTGATGAAGGCGAGCAAGCTCTCGGCCTGCGTCATGCTCTCCTTCTTATATTTGTCGGCTCTCGCCAGGCCTTGATCATCGTATTTGAGTGGACGAGTGCCTCATGAAGACCAATTGCGCCGTTGGCCATCTGTAGCAGAGGAAACATGTTAACTGCGAGAAGAAAAAACATTGGGAAAATGAGGAAGGTTCAAAAAGTACCTGGACAACGGCGACCATGACAATATCCAGGAGTGCGGAGTGGCTCAATCCCCGCATCTCCTCTTCGAACTCGGCGGTCCGAACTCCCGACAGGAGGCGGGAGGCTTGTGGCGTCCGCCATCGTGCCGATTGTAGGGACCAGCCGTGTCTGTCCCTCCTGCGGACCTTCGGCTTGGGGGCGGGCTGGGTGCCGGGCCGGTTGAGGGGATGAGCTCCTCGGCTCACCCCTCCACTTCTCGGTCGCCTTCGCCCCATCCCGGGCCTTCCTGGCGACTCGCTACCCCTCACCGGCAGTTGGGGGAGCGCTCTCCCTCCCGGCTCGGCAGTAGCCGGGGGGCCGACAGCGATGGTAACCCACCCCGTCTCGGGCATATCGGCGGCGGCGGGGGTTTCCTCCTCATCCAAGACCACCACCATCATTTCGTGGTGGTCGGGATCTCCCTTCTTCAATTTCAGCCCCAGCTGGCTTCGGAGCCGCTCCGCCGACCGGCTTCTTCTCAACCGGCTCCTCCACAGGAGCTGGGGCAGTGAGGGCTGCGGCCGGCCCGGCTGGCTCCCTTCTCCGAATCTTTTTCGCTGGCCTGGATGGCTCTCCGGCCGCCTGCCTCTTCTGCCTCAAAACGGCCTCGAAATCGCTGGCGGAAACCTTCATTGTTGCACAGAAAAGAATAATGGGCATTAGTGGCGGCATACAGTAAATCGAAGGACAGGACAGAAGGATTTAGGCGCCAAGCTCACCGGTTGCCGGGGCTAACTCGGCTTCTACCAGGTTCTCCTCGGACAGGAGTTCCTTGTAGCCGGGGATTTGACAGTTGGACACTGGTGAATAACTCCCTATCCCTATCCCTTACGGTGGAATCTTCGTTGGAGCTAGTATCGGGCTCCCTCCAAGCGGCCCTTACCCCCTCGACGTGGGCAAAAAGGAATCTAGGTTTCTACCCCCCTAATTTTGGACGGGAGGCCTAAGGGGAAAGCTCTACCTGGCCTGGCGGTAAATGCCCACCAGGCACCCTCACCTTAACGGTGGAGCTTATAGAAAGCTCGGAACAGAGATAGCCCTGGGCGGGCCCCCTCGAAATGACAAAGGATGACAAAGGCGCAGATGATCCGAATCGAGTTCGGAGTCAACTGTGCCGGCACTAACCTATACCTATCTAAGAGGTTAAGGAAAAAAGGATGGAAAGGAAGGCGCAGCCCGCACCGAAAGAACTCCTTATACAGAGCGACCCGACCTGGATGGTCAGAGGTCACCCTGTCTTCGGGCCCCGGCGGACAGGCCAATGAAGTCAGGGACCTGGTATTTAGCCCTAACGGCCTCTGCGTCCTTAGAGGTCATGGTTGAGGCCACCCCCGCTGGATCAGAACTCACCGCCGAGGTAGTGCCGGACGGCGAGAGGACAGGGGGACTGCCCTAATAGGGGGACCGGAGGTGGTCGGAGGTCCTATTGCCCCGATTGGTCACGGATAACGATGCCACCCACCGACTGAGGCATTCGACTACTAGCTGCAGGGCCTGGTCTTCACTACTAGATTGGGAAGACTCCTCTACGGGTCTCTTGCCCTCCCTAATGGCATGGCGGTCCATAGGTGAAGTAAGGGATGAAACTAACCTGGGAATTGGAAGGACTCAGGTCGCAGAAGAACTCAAGGAAGAAGAAAGTGGAAGAAAGCAATGGCAGTGTAAAGGTTTCGCAGGCTCTTGCAAGCTTTTATAGCCTCCACCATCAGCTAATGCCGCCCGAGATCCTGCCACGCAGCGCGCGTCCATTGCATTACAGGCTGCCAGCCGGAAATATTGCCTGTGCCCGAGGCGTGCCGCCTTGATTCACTCCAAAAGGGGTGATCCCTGGCCAATCGTGGGACATAGAAAAGAGAGCGGCAATGATGGTCCTTGCCTTTTTTCCATCCCCCGATAAGCTCTCTCTCCGAGCGATCCGGCGCCAACGTCAGCCTCACCTAACGCATGATTGCAGGAGATCTTCTAAGCGCTGCCTCGGGACAAAGCGTCAGCTCATCAAACCATTTAAAGCGCACTAAGAAAGCAATCATTCTTTTTGAATTTTCGCGCCCCTTTCGCCCAAAGGATTGCAGACACGCGGTCCTTAGTGCTCAGGGCCGGGGGGCATCTGATGTGACTGGTGCAGCCACAAGGGCAATTTCGATAAAACCAAAATATTAGTGCGCCCGGCGTCTCCAAGCCCGCCGAGTTGGCCCCGACCATTCCTGGTCGGCCCCTCTCGGCCCAGCGTCTCCAAGCCCGCCGAGTCGGCCCCGACCATTCCTGGTCGGCCCCTCTCGGCCCGGCGTCTCCAAGCCCGCCGAGTCGGCCCCGACCATTCCTGGTCGGCCCCTCTCGGCCCCGGCGTCTCCAAGCCCGCCGAGTCGGCCCCGACCATTCCTGGTCGGCCCCTCTTGGCCCCGCATCTCCAAGCCCGCCGAGTCGGCCCCGACCATTCCTGGTCGGCCCTCTCGGCCCCGGCATCTCCAAGCCCGCCGAGTCGGCCCCGACCATTCCTGGTCGGCCCCTCTCGGCCCCGGCGTCTCCAAGCCCGCCGAGTCGGCCCCGACCATTCCTGTCGGCCCCGACCATTCCTGTCGGCCCCTCTCGGCCCCGGCGTCTCCAAGCCCGCCGAGTCGGTCCGACCATTCCTGGTCGGCCCCTCTCGGCCTCGGCGTCTCCAAGCCCACCGAGTCGGCCCCAACCATTCCTGGTTGGCCCCTCTCGGCCCCGGCGTCTCCAAGCCCACCGAGTCGGTTCCAACCATTCCTGGTCGGCCCCTCTCGGCCCCGACGTCTCCAAGCCCGCCGAGTCGGCCCTGACCATTCCTGGTCGGCCCCACCCGGCATTTCCTAGTCGGCAAGGCTGGCCCCGGCCACCCCTGGCCGACCCAACTGAGCCTCGGCTCCCTCGGGAGAGTCGAGACTCCCCAGTCTCCTCCAAATATGCCCCAACACGGTCCTGGTAGCTTAGGACGCTACCTCTCTGACCCGCGCCGCCTGACAACACCAGATCCAACTACCCACTGGCCACGCTGCTGATGGACTGGACCCAACTACCCAATAGCCCCACTAGCTGATGGGACTTAGCCCACCAACCGCCATTTTCTTCCTCCGATGGGACAGGACCCACCAACCAGCCCAAGTTCACACAACTCCAAGAACTCCGTGAACATTCTCTTTTCATGGAATCCCATGTGATCATGCAGATGTCAACCCCTATAAAGAGGTGAATCCACTCAGTAATCAGGTATGAGCGATAACCCCAAAAAATCGCTATCCTAACACCCAGAGAGGAATCCCTCCTCCCCGGGAACACCTTTTTCATCTGAAAAGAGCTCATTCGAGCTCCTCTTCTACTGTGACCTCGATTGCTGACTTGAGCGTCGGAGGGTACCACCGGAGAATCCCTCCGGTCCTGGGGCTTTTTGCAGGAAACTCGATAAAGCAAAGATCCTCCGATTAATCCGCTTTCTCATCCCAACGTTCAGGATCAGTGATCGGGCGTCATCAGTACCTAAGTTTCATGAAGCCATTACATCGATTAGCTTAGAAATGATTGAGGAGGACCACTGTGTGTACATTAAGAAATCAGACGATGAAATTCTAATTTTGGCACTATATGTGGATGATATTATAATGGCTGTGAGTTCTATAGGAGTGATCAATGCCACTAAGAAGTGGCTCTATCTTTGAGATGAAGGACATGGGTGAGGCAAATTTTGTGCTGGAAGTGAGGATCCCAAGGAATCAAGCTAAGAAGTTTCTTAGTTTGTCTCAAGAAATATCTATTGAGAAAATCTTAAAACAATTCTGAATGCATTATTCTACCCGTTAATACCCCAATAGAGAAGGGTTGTACTTTAAGCATTGACCAGTACCCTAGAACTGATGAGGAGAGAGAAAAGATGAGCAGTATCCCCTATGCTAGTACAATAAGAAGCTTAATGTACGCTATATTGTATACTCGTCCTGATATTTTCTTTGCAGTTGGCTTGATTAGCTGATACCAAAGTAATTCAGGACTTGCTCATTGGGTTGCAGTTAACAGAATTTTCGTTACCTTCATGGTACTGCCAATCTCACCCTATGCTATTAGGGTGGAGATTTAGATTAAAGGTTTTTGTGACTCTGGTTGGCTGGTGATAGGGACGAACATAGATCCACCATAGGATATGCGTTCATCTTTGGAGGTGGAGCGTCACTTGGTGCAGTAAAAAAAAAGCTGCACCACCCTATCCACTATGGAAGCCGAATATATTGCTTGTTCGGCTATTGTCTAGGAGGCCGTGTGGCTAAGGAGAATCTTGAGGCGATTCAAGATATCAGCTAATGCACATGATGCTATTTAGATTAATTCTGATAGTATGATAGAATTACAATATGCTAAGGATCCTAAGTACCATGGAAGGACCAAACATATTGACATCAGAGATCACTTCATTCGGGACATGGTCAAGCAAGAAGTTATCCTATAGCATATATCCACTGGCAGGATGCTGGCTAATCCTCTAACAAAGCCCATTCCTAGGGATGTGTTCCAGGCTCATATGAGGAGCTAGGTCTGTATAGAGTGTGACAGACCAAGATATGTTTTAGACTTATGAATGAGTTTGTGTCTATTTTTTTGTTATCAGACAAAGATTGTATGGACATCAATGACTATGTGTTAATGTTTATAAAATGTTTATTTTCATTATAATGAGTTCATATTCATAGGCACATATGTGTATAAATGCTACAGGCTTAGATCAGCCTACTCATACGGTGATCGTCCTGACACTTTTGTAGTGGGCAGGATGAGACTAAAGTACCCATTATATATGCTTGAGTAACAATGCATGAATTGGAGATTGCATAAGTTACAAAATGGGCTATATAAATTATAATAGAAAAGATTATAATCAAAGTCGTTTTGGTTTTCGATTGTGATGACACTCAGGAGAATCAAGTACAGAGTACGGAGTATGAATATGGATATGTCCATAGAACTGTACTAAGCATATTGTAGTCGAACTGGGAGCATTGGAGTGTGCTCGAGTCAGGCAACTTTGTGATACCTAGACTTGTGTTCGTACAATGTTTGAATACGACATGGCCCATTGAGTGGAAGCTCCACCGTAGCATGTATTATGTTGCATGTGCTAAAGTCGACCCTATAAGGGGTAACATGATATATTCCCTCTTCGTTACCTTATGAGCCTTACAACTATGTATTGTCCTTGGACTTGAACCTATATTATGAAGTTGGAGTTCAAGATAACTTCCTTAGCCTTGTCCTCCAGGGTCATGAAATTAATAATAGGTATGAGTATTCAAAAAAGATTATTCGTGACCACACCTTATGTCTGTAATCCATTGCCTGGGCAATCATGTATATGAGTTGCATATGATTATGGATACAAACATTTTGACTTTGTGTTTTTTCAAGTGCTGCTTAGGAAAAATCTTTTGAGGGATTGAGAGTGCTTGATCATGTGTGATCAGATTATCTAGGACACAAACGAAATTGGATTGTATTCCTGTTTGTTACGTTAGTTGTTTATTAACTTAATGCAGTATATCCACTATGTGTCGCTATGTGTGAGTTTCGTCGGGTCGCACACCCCACCTCACAACAAGTTGAGAGAGTTGAGGTTATAAAATATTGTTCTTGATGTGGCTGATCACATCCTCTGGGCGGTAGCATAACACCTTGCATGATTCCCGGAACCGAATGAATTGATAGCTTGTTTTTGGCGTCGGCATTCTCGCTTCGGCCTCTCTAGCTTCGGCCTCGGCCTCTAGCTTCGGCCCTTGGCTTCGGCCTCGGCCTCTAGCTTCGGCCTTGGCTTTGGTCCCGGCCTCTAGCTTTGGCCCTTGGCTTCGGCCTCGGCCTCTAGCTTCGGCCTCAATACTGCACATTTTCTAGTATAACGGAGCTGGTCTCAAATAACGGACCCCGGGATCTGAGGCACTAACCGCCGCATATCTTGCTCATCTGTTTTACCGAGATCACGGGCGGTTACTAATGCACCCCATAGTTGCCGACATACACGGCGTCCATTCAGCAACAGCTCACCCACCTGCCGTTCACAAAGCTCATCCTAACAAGAAAGACTCGACGGTTTCAATGGAACGAGGTAAAAGAAACCTCCCAGACAGGTATAAAAGGAGGACCCGAGCTCAGGGCAGGGGATCTTCTTCTTCTCTCTGAAATATACTCACACAACACATTCCTGTTCTACAATTTCACTAACTTGAGCATCGGAGGGTCCCCGCCGGAACCACCGGCCCGGACTTCTTGCATGTTCTTGGAGGAAGAAGGCGACCTTTTCACCTCCTCGGAGGCCCCCGAAGATCTCAGCACACCCGGTGCTCATCACAAGTGACTTGGCAGCAACAGATTGGCGCGCCAGGAAGGGGGGCGCTGGCAGACAACGTTTACCTTCACGCATCTGCAACCCCTCGACTTTTGCAAGGAAGAGATGGTGACGACGCGAGCTCAGGAAGCTTCCACCAGCCATGCCGCGGAATGCCTCCCGCAGGCTGAACAATCAGAGGCCAACACCCATGCTCCCCTCTTGCACCACCACAGGCTGGCCAGTCCGATCGGCTTGACGTCCTGACTAGTCAGGTACAAGATCTGATGACGGTGGTGCAAGGACTACAGGAACACTGCTTCGCCGCCATGCCTTTGCCACCTCAACCCCCCCCCCCCCCCACCTTATAAGGAGGGTCATGGAGCCAATCACCATCATCAGGGCAGGACTCCTCCTTAGGCCTCCCATCACTCGCTCCCTGAACCTTCCCATCGGAAAGCCTCAAAGCGGTGGCATCTCTCTCCTACCATTCTGATCGCTCCCACCGACGGCATGGTGAGAAGGAACCAAGACATGCGCACTCCCTGCACCGGCAGTCTTCCCCTTCCTCGTCTTCGGACTCCTCTAAGGAGGACATCGGCAGGAAGGCTGCTCGTCAGGCCAAACGGCGGCTTGATGAATATCACCAATGATTGGAGGAGCTTAGTCGCCGGATCGCTAGCCCTCATGGGATGGGCTACGACCACCGTCCCTCGCTTTCTCGCCACATCATGGAGGAGCCGGTCCCACCTCGGTTCCGTCTTCTCCAGTTGGACCCGTACGATGGCACGACGGATCCATTGGACCACTTGGAGAGCTACAAAGTTCTCATGCAAGTCCAAGGAGCGACGGACTCTCTCTTGTGTGTGGCCTTTCCGACCATACTGCGGAAGGCAGCGCGTGCATGGTACTCACGTTTACCACCGCGCAGCATCAATTCCTTCAGACAGCTCGAGCAATCTTTCCTGGCCCACTTTGATGCATGCCGAAAGATTCCTCGAGTGGCTGATAGCTTGTTTGCCGTCCAACAAAGGTGTGGCGAAACCCTGAAGGACTTTGTCACTCGGTTCAAGGAGGCCGCGCTTGAAGTTTATAACTTAGGATTCTGTAGCCATCCTAGCCCTAAAGCGAGGGCTTCATCCTTCTAGATTTGCATATTCCCTGGATAAGAAGCCTCCCGGCTCCTATGCGAGCTACTAAGCTGGGCATAGAAGTACATTCGTGCCAACGAGGCAGACTCTTCCAGAAGGGAGGCCGACAAAGTTCTAGCAAGAAACCGATGCCCACGGAGCCTGCTGGAGGACGACCCAAGAAGTCTGAGCCTCCCCGTCGCTCAGACAACTGGCCTCAGATGATTGTTCCCAATGAGCAGTTCACTCCTCTTCTTGCTCTAATATCTCACATCCTATTGGAGATTGAGGAGGAGCCCTACTTTCGACGTCCGCCCCCCATGAAGTCTGGGATCCCCCGCAGCAAGGAGCTCTATTACCGATATCATAGAGACTATGGCCACGACACTGAAGACTATCGCCTCTTGAAGAAAGCTATCGAGGAACTTGTTCAGCAAGGTCATCTAAGCAAGTTCGTCCGGAGGGGGAACCCTACCGCCGCGGGTCCATCGGCACTTCCCGCGTCGTGGATTAGCATAGACAACGCCCCGACGGAAAAGACCATGGCCATGATCTCCTGGGGGCAGGCAGCAGTGCAAAAAGATAGCGAGAGGAGGAAGAAGACTCTGTAATCCTTTTTTCCAAAAGGGATCTAGAAGGAGTAGTGAATAAGAATGATGACAGCATCGTTGTCTCCATGACGATCGCTAAACACCCTGTAAAGCGGATTCTGGTTGATAGTGGAAGTTCAGTGAACGTCTTGAGTTATGACGCTTTTGTTAGAATGAATTTGCATACAAGTTCTCTTCTACCTGTCACCACCCCCTTAATGGGTTTCACTGGATGCTCCGTCAGGGTGGAGGGTGAGGTCACCTTCCTCATTGGTGAGGTCACCTTCCGTTACCACCGGGACCTCACTGCGTTAAAACACAATTCTCATGAACTTCCTAGTGGTTCGGGTCCCACTGGCTTACAATGCAATTTGGGGAGACCCGGCTTGAATCTGCTGGATGCTGTTATCTCCACCAAAAGATTGCTGGTGAGATTCTCCACTGACGAAGGGGTCGGAGAAATGAAGGGAGAACAGAGCCCACCACCGCTCTGCTGCCACTTAGCCCCCAACCCGCAGGAGACGATGTCGGCAGCAGTGCCTGAACCACTCGACCCCCGAGACTTGGAGAGGAGGGGGGAGCCAGCCGAGCACCTTCTAGCCTTCCCCTTGGGGTAGGACCCAACGAGGACCATCCAGATCGGAGCACTACTTCCGGAAGAGGTGTGCAATTGGCTTCTTGCCTTCCTGCATGCCAACTTCGACATCTTCGCATGGTCGTCATCGGATATGCCAGGCATCCCTGAGGAGATAATCACTCATCAGCTCAACCTAAAGCCAGAATGCCGACCTATCCAACAGAAGAAGAGGAGCTTCGTTCCTGATAGGCAGAAAGCCATCGATGAGGAGATCCGCAAGCTAAGAGCTACGGGCCATATTCGGGAAGTTCGCTACCCCGACTGGTTGGCTAATGTCGTGATGGTCCGCAAGGCCAACGGAAGCTGGAGGATGTGCGTAGACTTCACCGATCTCAACAAAGCATGCCCCAAGGATAGCTTCTCGTTGCCTCGGATCGACCAACTGGTGGACGCTACGTCCGGCCATGAGACCCTTAGCTTCATGGATGCTTTCTCTGGGTACAACCAAATCAGGATGAACCCAGCAGACGAGGAAGCTACCTCTTTCATAACCGAGAAGGGGCTACACTACTACAAGGTGATGCCATTCGGACTGAAGAACGCGGGGGCCACTTATCAAAGCTAATGAACAAAGTCTTTGAAGATCAAATCAGACGCAACATGGAGGTATACGTGGATGACATGTTGACAAAAAGTATCCGCACCACCAGCCATATCGCTAACCTAATGGAGACCTTCGGTAACCTCTGTCGATACCAGATGAGGCTGAACCCACGCAAATGTGCCTTTGGGGTGACGGCCAGCAAATTCTTGGGTTTCATGGTGACCCAACGAGAAATCGAGGCGAACCTAGATAAAGTCCGAGCCATCCTGGACATGAGGTCTCCCGCCAATAAGAAGGAAGTGCAACGCCTGACAGGAAGGGTGGCAGCCTTGAGCCGCTTTTTGTCCAGGTCTGCTGAGATGTGCTTGCCTTTCTTCAAGGCACTCCGCAGAGTCAACGGATTCGAATGGATGAGGGAATGCCAGAAGGCCTTCGAGGCACTGAAAGAATTTTTATCACCCCGCCACTGCTGTCCAAGCCAAAGGGTGGAGAAGAACTTCTTATGTACCTCGCGGCTTCTCCCGAAGCTGTCAGTTCCGTGCTGGTTTGCATGGACACCAGCGGAACACAAAAGTTGGTGTATTACACTAGTAAGGTGCTTCACAACGTGGAGACCAGGTATTCGAGGATTAAGAAGATCATCTTCGCATTGATAGTATCCGCCCAGCGCCTTCGGCCCTATTTTCAAGCTCATCCGATCGTGTAGTCACGGACCAACCACTCAAGGCGATTCTCGCTCGTCCAGATACTTCGGGCCGACTGGCGAAGTGGGCGCTTAAGCTGGGAGAATTCGACCTATCTTTCCGTCCCTGGTCGGCTATGAAATCTCAGGTCCTGGCAGATTTCTTGGTCGAATCCACCTGGAGCGAGGAGCAACCAGAAGACTCCCATGCAAACCCCTCACTCTGGGACGGGAGAGGATGAGTGGATCCTTCATGTGGATGGAGCGTCAAATTCCCAAGGGAGTGGAGCGGGCCTCATCCTGGCCAACCCGGATGGAGTTGTAACCGAGTGCGCTCTCCGTTTTCTCTTTCCAGCTACCAACAACCAGATGGAGTATGAGGCCCTACTATCGGGAATAAGATTGGCCCGGGAGCTCGGGGTGAAGCGCCTTAGAGCATTCACTGACTCCCAACTAGTCACTGGCCAAATCACTGGAGAATACGAGGCGCGGAATCCTACTATGTCCCGTTACTTGAGTATGGTGCAGTCATAAGCTCTCTCTTAGCTTACTTCAGTGTTAGATATATTCCTCGGAGGGAGAACGCTAGAGCTGACACCCTGTCCCGACTGGCTACCTCAGTCGACGAGACGTTGGGAAGAACCTACGTGGAGCATCTGGAAGTCCCAAGCATCGAAGCCACGAAAGAGATCCTACCGGTCGAGCAAGAGCTCCTTCATGGATGGACGCTTATATCCGGTACCTAACTGACGGTGCCCTTCCCGAGGACTCGATTGAGGCTAGGCTGCTCAAGAGGTGGGCTCTGAAGTTTTTGATGATGGACGAAAAACTCTACGAAGATCATTCTCGTACCCAGTCCTCAAATGCATCGGCCCCACGGAAGGACTACATCCTGCGGGAAATACATGAAGGCATATGCGAAAGTCATCTGGGGGGTAGAGCTCTAGCGTACAAAGCCTTGCGACAAGGATACTACTGGCTAACAATGAGAGAGGATGCGTCGTCCGAGCTTGTCAAGAGGTGTGACAGTTGCCAATGCCATGCCAACGTCCAACGCCAACCGACGTCTCAGCTGACCCCTGGCTACACCTTGGCCCTTCGCCCAGCGGGGTATGGACATCCTAGGACCATTCCCTCCAGCTTCCGGTCAGCGCAAATTCCTACTGTTAGCCGTCGACCATTTCACCAAGTGGATCGAGGCCGAGGCACTCGCCAAGATTACCGAGGGTAAGGTGAGATCCTTCTCATGTAAATCTATAATATGCCAGTTCGGGTGCCGCATACTCTCGTCACTGACAACGGCCGGCAGTTTGACAATACGACCTTCGGGAGTACTGCATCGAGCTAGGCATTCATCAGCGGTTCACATTTGTGGGGCATCCCTAGACTAACGGTGCGACCGAGGTAACCAACCGCATTATCCTTCAAGGACTTAGGGCCCGGCTAGATGACTGCAAAGGATGATGGGTGGAAGAACTCCCCAGTGTGCTGTGGGCCTACCACATAATGTCGCGGACCCCCACCGGAGAGACTCCTTTCAGCTTGGTCTTCGGATCCGAAGCTGTCATTCTCATGGAGATAGGTGTCCCGAGCCCCCGTATGGAGTTGTACAGCGAGGGGGACAATCCAAATCAGCTGCGGGCCAACCTCGACCTAGTAGAAGAGCTACGGGACCGAGCGCGGCTCCGAATGGCGGCCTTCCGTCAGCGGGTGGCCAGATACTACAATGCCCGAGTACGACCTAAGACATTTCATTCCGGAGACCTAGTCCTTCGACGAGCCAAATATCAAGCCGACGGAAGGAGGCAAGCTAGCGCCAAGATGGGAAGGACCCTATCGAGTCACAGAGGTGCTTCATCACGGAGCATACAGAGTTGATGAGCTAGGCGGGAAGCCTCTCCCCCGCAAGTGGAACGCAGACAACCCACGATGGTACTATCAGTAGTTTGTTAATTTTCTTAGTTTGAGCTTGCCTGCCGGAGTACCATTCAAATATTCTCAGTGACATGTTTTTGAGTGATCCTGCTCTCCCTCTAAGCCTCCAAGCTCGGCTCCGCGTCGGCACTCTAAGCCCGAGTCTCCCTCGGCACTCTAAGCCCGAGTCTCCCTCGGCACTCTAAGCCCGGCTCCGCGTCGGCACTCTAAGCCCGAGTCTCCCCTCGGCACTTTAAGCCCAAGTCTTCCCTCGGCACTCTAAGCCCGACTCCGCATCGGCACTCTAAGCCCGAGTCTCCCCTCGGCACTCTAAGCCTCCAAGCTCGGCTCCGCATCGGCACTCTAAGCCCGAGTCTCCCCTCGGCACTCTAAGCCTCCAAGCCCAAGTCCGCGTCGGCACTCTAAGCCCGAGTCCGCGTTGGCACCTTAGCTCGACTCCGCGTCAGCATCCTAACTCGACTCTGCGTCGGTACCTTAACGCGATTCCGCGTCGGCACCATAGCTCGACTCCGCGTCGACGTCCTAACTCGACTCCGCGTCGGTACCTTAACGTGATTCCGCGTCGGCACCTTAGCTTGACTCCGCATCGGCGTCCTAAATCAACTCCGCGTCGGTACCTTAAAGCGATTTCGCGTCGGCACCTTAGCTCGACTCCGCGTCGGCGTCCTAACTCGACTCTGCGTTGGTACCTTAACGCGATTCCACATCAGCACCTTAGCTTGACTCTGCGTCGGCACCTTAGCTCGACTCCGCGTTGGCGTCCTAAATCGACTCCGCGTCCGCATCGGTATTGGAAGTTTAACTCTTCAAAAGGCCCTACCCCTCGTTTGTGTTGGCCTACCTGTGCCTTGGCACTACCCGACCTCTTGATGATAGCCCCTTAATCGACTTCGCGTCGGTGCTACCCTTCGGTGTCGATAACCTGCGACGCGAGGTCATTTGTCAAGACCACCAGGTCACACGAGTGCGGTTATTAGCTATGACTGTCTATGGCCTTGATAGTGGCCACTATGGCTTATTCATATCCACTCATTGATAATTGCTTACGATACAAATCAAAATGAGAATTAAGCAAGAAATTTTCATTGCTAATGAAAGTTACAAAATTGTCGATCAAATCGGACTTAATACAATATAAGAAAACAAAAGAAACTAAGGTTGGGCTTGAGCTAAGTCGTCATCCTCAGGAACTTCGTCCGGCTCCAGCTCTTCAATTCCTTCGAGGCCATAGAGTCTGCGTATTTTCTCCTTGCAGTCTTGGAAGCCGCCATCGTATGCGAATGCAGTTGTCTCGATCAGCTCCCTACTGAAGGCTTTGGACTTCCTAAAATCCTCTACGGCCTCGATGACTTTCTTCTCGGCCTTGGCGGCCTTCTCCTCAGCCTTAGTGGCCTTCTTCTCAGCCTCGTCAGCCTTCCTTTCAGCCTCGATCACCGTCGCCTTCAGATTGCTGCCTCGGCGTCTCGTTGGCGAGCGATTTCCTCAGCATTCTCGGCCCTCTCCTCGGCCACTTTGATCTTAACGGTGGAAGAGTGCAGCCGGTACTGTAACAAGTAAACTTCCGCTTCAGTGGCTTTCTGAGTTTCTTCGGCCAACCTTTTCTTTTCCTCTTCCACCTGAGCATTGTCAAGCTCATTGGTCGCCTGGCGTTGAGCCACTTCGAGCGCCTCCTCCGCCTTCTCAACCCGGGCCAGGATACGAAGTTGGGCAGCTTCGGCTTCGGCTTTTTGCGCCTGGGTCGTCTCCGCCCGGGCCTCCTCCAGGACTGCCTCGGCTCTCTGCTCTAGCCTGAATCTCTCGAATTTTCTCCACAGATTGATCGAGAGCGGCCTCGGCTTGGGACCAAAAGCCCCTCATGGCGGTCATAGAATTCAATGCCTGATCAGATTGCTCAAGTTAGATAAAGAAACAGTCACAAAAGTTTTGACAATGGGACAATACTTACCCAAAGATGCGCCATGAACGTCTCCCGAAAGAAAGTAGATCTCCCTTGGTGTCGAAGGAACCCTTGCAACTCGGGCACCGAAGCCTGGGCCAATGTCAGCTCGGCCAACAGCTATGGACTCTGCCTCTTCTGGCACCTTTTCTGGTGGAGACGCCTCGACCGCTGCCCCTTCGGGAGATATGGCGGCTCCCGAAGTCGGCCTTGTAGCTGAGTTGGCCGATTCCGCTTCGGTGGCAATGGGGCATGGTGACGGCTCTTTAGTCCCCTTCTCTGGAGATGTATCGATTACCTCGATAGGAGATGGATGCGGCACTGGTAAAGGCGAATGAGGCAGATCTCTTTCCCCGGCCTTGATCTGCCCTGATACCTCTCCAGCCTCAGCCCTTACTGCCTCGCTTCCCAGGGCTCTGTCGGCTTCGGCCCTTTCCACCTCGCTCCCATTAGAGGCCTCTATGACCTTTGCCTCTCCTTCAGTCTCGCCCCTGCCAAAGGCCTCTCCGGCCTCGGCCCTCCTGGAGGTCTTGGTGATGGCCCTCCTTGCGGCAGGGCCCCATCCGCTTTGATCTTCCTTTTCCTTGTGGCAGCCTGTCTTATCTCGCGAAGTGATGGTGTCATTCCTGTATCAAGGAAGAGAAAGAAGTGTAAAAAAAAAAAAGAAAGGGAAGAGAGAAGGGCAGAAAAAGCAAGGTGAGTAATCAGCCACTCACCACTAGACGGAACAAGGCCGGCAAGACGAAGGTTCTCTTCGAGTAAAAGTTGGTTGCACCGAGGGATGTCGGTAGTAGAAGTTGCCCGAATGCCATTTGATCCCTCGGGAGTACAGAAGAGTCTCTATTGGCGTCGGTATTAGGTGTTCCCCAGACTCCGCTCACCCCTCAACGTCGGCAAAAAAGAACCTATCTTTCCAACCTTTGATGGACATGGGAAGATATACTTTAAGGATCCTAGTGGGTCTAGGGGTAAAGGACCACCACCCGCTTGCTTGCGAAGAGTGTAGAAGCTACGGAATAAAGAGATGCTAGCCTCTATACCCTAAAAGTAACAAAGTACCATGAAGTCGACGATGGTTCGAATAAAATTTGGGACTAACTGAGCGGGTGCCAAGGAGTATCTGTCTAAGAGGTTGAGGATGAAAGGATGGATGGGTAACCGAAGCCCCGCCTTAAAGAAAGCTCCGTACAAGGCAACCCTTCCGGAACGGGAAGAAGTTACCCTGTCATCAGGAGTAGGGCAGGACAGACGAATGTTAGGAGGAAAACTATACTTGGTTCTAAGGTTTATGATGTTTTGGGCCGACATGGTAGAGGCAATTCATTCAGGGGACTCCTTGACAGCAGTGGACGGACCGGCGACAGCTGAACGGCGCCAGGGTAGGGCCCGTTCGGCGGTCGGACGAATCCCAGCCGCTGGTCGTCCGGTAGCTCGCCGCCGTTCCAACAGAGCGCGGTCGGGGGATAAAGAGGACCAGCTAAGCTCCGAGGAAGGGGAAGGTTGTGAAGGAATAGGTGAACAATCCCCAAAGTCAGAAAGAGAACAGGAAGGTGAAGAAGCCATGAGGACTAACCTGAGGAACTTGAACCGAGATTGAAGAAGAGATCTCAGGAGAAAAACAGAAATAGGAGATGAACGGGCGCTTGCATATTCAAGATAGTAGGTTGTAATGCAAGAAAAGGTGAAAAGCATAGGATAAGGACGATTTCTCCCTTTTATACCCCTGTTTCAAATCATCCCGCCGATGTCCGGTTTGGCCATGTGCTCGCTTTCTATTGGAGCCGCTCCGGCAATCACTCGGCGCGAGAAACACGAAAAACACCGCCAATAAATAGGTAGTGGTGACCTCACCGCAATGATGATGCCTACCTTTTTACAATTCCCCGCTCGAGAAAAATCTTACCCAATTCCAATAGTACAAAATGATGGCACAGAGATTAGCCACCTGGAGGATATTAACACCCCTTTCGGTGGCAACTATACGCCCACCCATCTCAAGGGTGGGGGGGCATCTGATGTGGCTGATCACATCCTCTGGGCGGCAGCATAACACCTTGCACAATTTCCGAAACCGAATGAGTTGATAGCTCGTTTCTGACGTCGGCATCCTCACTTCGCCGCTAGCTTCGGCCTCGGCCTCTAGCTTCGGCCCTTTGCTTCGGTCCCGACCTCTAGCTTCGGCCCTTGGCTTCGGCCTCGGCTCTAGCTTCGGCCTCAATACTGCACATTTTCCTAGTATAACGAAGCTGGTCTCGAATAACGGACCCCGAAATCTGAGGCACTAACCACCGCATATCTTGCTCATATGTTTACCGAGATCACGGGCGGTTACTAACGCACCCCACAGTTGCCGACATACACGACATCCATCAACAACAGCTCACCACCTGCCGTTCATGGAGCTCATCCTAACAAGAAAGACTCGACGATTCAATGGAACGAGATAAAAGAAACCTCCCAGACATGTATAAAAGGAGGACCCCGAGCTTAGGGCAGGGGATCTTCTTCTTCTCTCTGAAATATACTCACACAACATTCCTGTTCTACAAGTTCACTAACTTGAGCATCGAAGGGTCCCCGCCGAAACCATCGGCCCGGGACTTCTTGTAGGTTCTTGAAGGAAGAAGGCAACCTTTTCACCTCCTTGGAGGCTCCTGAAGATCTCAGCACACCCGGCGCTCATCACAAGTGACTTGGCAGCAACAGTTCTTATGTAGACGAGTAGGAGATTATTGGCTTGGGTGCCAAGTCAGATGCCCACACAGAGTCGTATGAGACGGGACTCTTCGTATCTCTGAGACTCTTCATATCCCTCTGCCTTATCCACTCTAGTATCTATCCCATTCTATAAGAGAAGACCAAAGGTGTATTCTGAGGGATAAGGCTGGGCCTACGAAGGCAGCTTCCCTTCCTCTTCCTCATTGGCACTGCGGCTTAAGGGTGTGGATACACTGAAGACTCTGGTAGCCTTCGACGACCGATGATCCTCTGCTTTCGCTGCCATCGAAACGAGGTATGTTTCTTGATTTTGACCCTTCAAGATTTTTATTTTTTATTTTCTAAAATTAAGACTCAAGCTTCAACTGAGTCCAAGCCAAGCTTCAATCTGAAACTCAATGAGGTCAAACCACAATAACTTCCGAAGTCTAAGATTACGCTAGTGAATTTAATTTTAATTTCAAAGTATGTGCAAAAATGAGAAATGTTTAAAACAATTGTATCTAATTCTCATGTTAGTTGATTTCTAAATTAAAAAAATATTATCTTGGATTGGTAAGCTCAAGTAAGTAAGAAATCTATTATAAAATTTAAAAAATCTGTCACTTTTAAGGTTTGAGCTTGGATCTAAATTTGATTTATATCGTAGATCTAGATTTGATTTATACTTAATTAAGGGCTATTGCGTGGAGATTTCTCCAAACTCAAGCTTCAAATTAGGCCTAGGACAGATTAAGTAATATCTTGAGCCCAATTCAAATCTTTTCTGGGTTGCTAATATTAGATGCAGAGCCAACTCAAATTAGCTCAGATTTAGCTTATAGCTCAACTCAAAATAAGATTAGTTTAAGCCCACTTCCAATCCACGAAGGTGGAATATCCAATTTCATGGAGGCCCCACAATGATACGTTGAGAGAGTGAATTATAAAAAGCAAGAGAATTAAACATTTATTATATTTATCAATATATCAAAGAAATGGGTAAAGTCCACAACAAATGTTATTGCCCATGTTGTTTATGATAATGTTGTTAGGTGAATGTCCTGAAAAGCCTATTGTTAGCATACACGTATTTTATTTCAGAACTTTCATTGTATATGATCATGTTCATATTAATAAAATTAAATATTTTTATATATATTGATATGTCATGTATCATCCTTGGGGTTGATCAACAATGACATATTTTTAAGAATTAAAATTTTGACACATTTGTCACAATAAATTAACTGATCATATTAAAGCATAGATTGCCTTGATACGAGTCTCTTATATGAGGTATAAGATACTAAGGCGAGAATGCTGATGGATGTTTGATATTGGTATCGAGCATGACTATACAAGAAGCAATAGAATGACTACTCACTCGTTAGTGATTTTCCGATAATGTAGTAGTGAAAATGGTCCTTGACCTATGGTACTTCGGTTACTTACACTAGGTATAATCCCCAGATTTAAAAAAAAAAAAAATTGGCATGTAATGATAGGGTTGCAAAGCAGTGCCATGCGCGCTGTGGTGCGGCATGACCATGACATACACGCGTGTGCGCACCTCGCACCGTACAAGGCCCTCCCCCTCGCTGATAAAAGGGGTTGGCACGCCCCCCCCCGCGTCAGAGCCCACGTCGTGCCACCAGTAAGCGCCCCATCCCCCACCACTTGCAGAGGGGGGAGAGAGGAGAGAGACATAGAGATTGAACGAGAGAGAGAGAGAGAGAGAGAGAGAGAGAGAAGGGAAGGAGATGCGGCCGATCGGAAGGAGCAATGGTTGGTCGAGCCATGCCGCGGCCGTCTCAAGTGGCCACCTGCACCGATGCCCCTTCAAACATTGGTAGGAACGCACATCATCGCTCGTGGCAACGAAGGTGAGGGAGAGGTTGTCGAGCGACCCTCCCCTGATGGTATTCGGTGCAGGTCCAACAGCGTCCCCGCCCCAAGCCATGGGCAGCAACCCCCATCGATGTCGGGGCGATGTTCAATGGGATCCCGTCAGCCTTCTCTGGCTGACCGTGCCATCATCACGGTGAAGACAGAGATGGAAGGAGGAAGAAAGAAAAAAAAAAAAAAAAAAAAAGAAAAAAAAAAAAAAAAAAAAAAGGAAGAAGAAGAAACTGAGGAAGAAAGAAAAAAAAGAAAAGAAAAAAAAATAAAGAAAAAAAAAGGAAGAAAGAAAGAAGAAAGCCGCCGATGGAGATCGGTACTGGGTAGATCATCGGCGGCCAGCCAGGTGACCTCGAGGGAGGGTTGGCGGTGACACTTGGCCGCCGGCTCCTTCCCCTGCGGGTGAACGAGGAGGCTAAAACAAAAAGGGATGGGATTGGGCTCAATTTAGACCAATTAGCCCATTTAGGCCAAATTTTTAGGCCACAAATTGGGCCATGCCAAACAAAAGAAAAGTGGGTTTTCGATTAGCATTGATCCTAGTTTCTTGAAAAAAATTTATTTTTTATTTGGGTTTATATGTTTGAAGATATTCAAGGCCCAAATTGAACCCAGAATTAGATTGAATAGAATTTAGGAATCATTTTGATATCCTAATTTTGGAGAATTAAAATGTAAAAAATTATGTTGTAAATGGAGTCCCAATAGCTAATTTACACTTTTGAAGTAGCGCTAAAAAATAAGTAAGCCATTTATTATGATTTTTATAAATTATTAAAATATATAAATTATGAATTCAAATGTTATATGGTTTTACATAGAGCATTATTTGATAAACGAAAAAATGGATTATGCAAATGTTTATTTTACATAATTATAAAAAATTACTAATCTTAGCATATTATATGAAAAATAAAAAATAGATTTGGTATCCCATACATGCAAATGACTGTTTTACATGATTATTTGAAAGTACTAATATCTGCAAAATTATTTGATACCCTTACATGAAAATGATTATTGAACATGATATTTTTAAATTATTAAATTTTAAAATTATTTGATATCTATACATGTAAATGATTATTTGACATGGTATTTAAATTTTTTAAAATTTTATACAAGGATACATGTGTATTTTGATATATTTAAACCATTATATATGTGAAAGTATGTTGTTATGCTTTTACAAATAATAAGTGCTATCATGCAAACATGACATAAAAATGATACTTTATGCCTATAGTAATATGTGCCACCACAATCCACTATGACTAACATGATACGACATGATATATTATATGACTCGTGATCCACCTTCATAGGAGAAATATGTGAAGAACACACATCCCTAGAATGTGCTGTGACAGGATACGACATGTGATATGACACTAGCGCCAGAGCCCTGCCTCTTTAGGGAATGTTTGGGGAAGATATTGATAGAGATATAGACTAAAATATATGCTTTATGTTATGTCTTTACATTTTAATGAGAATTCATTTTGAGCAATGTGTGCCATTTACTATATATGTGCATGTGTCTAGTATTTACAAAGAGTATTTGATCTAGTGTGTAGAGTACGGCTTACAAACAGAAGAGTAGATCATCGGTTCTTTTGGAATACAAGTTTATTGTTCACAGTTTTAGATGGAATTGGACACACCATCAGTTGAACTATAGCACAAATTTTTAGTAGGTCTGTCTTGACTACGGGGAATAATTTATTCTAACTATTTATGCTAGTACACTTTATGTGTATTGAATATGACCCAGTTGAGTTAATTATTTTATATTAACTTTATAAAATAATTTAAAACTCATGAATATTATGATTACTTATACTCTTAATCGAATTTTATTTCTAGATACGTGTACGTAGTGATTATTGCTTTGATTACACATAGAGTAAGATTCTATATGAGTCAATAAACTCAGTGGGTTGAGCAATAACATTATATATATGGTGAATATTAATAGTTGAAGGAATCCACGTCCTGTTAATTTGGATTGATGATATCCCCTTGAGAAAGCTTATAAGTTTGATTGTATCAAATCTTGCAAGTGGATTTTGAATCTGATACATCAAATAAGTTAAGTGGATAAGTCTCAAGGATAATAAAAGCCAATTAAATTATATTTCTAATAATTAAATTTAATTGATGGATATGTAATCTTAACGTGGGGAGATAATGAGTATTTAATATTAAAGGCTTGAAAATATAAATTCGAATATGATTAGGAGTACAATTATAATTCTTTAGTGGAATGAATTGTAATTTACGTAATTGAATCCTAACCCGGGGTAGGATTGGGAGATTTAATTACGTAGGAAGTCCTTTTCATATTTGCTTATTGGTCCCTGTTGTAGCCCTATAAATACCCTCTCAGTTGGTTGCTAGGGTTAACGTTTTTGAGGAAAAAGAAAAACAAGAAACCCTAGGTCGGCTGAGAGATCCCACCATCTTGTGAGAGAAGGAAAGTATTTTCGGGAATACGGCAGAAGGCTAAAAGGTTGAGGTCGAGCAATCGAATCAAAGTGTTCCAAAGTTCAAATATGAAGGTATGATCTTATACTCATAGATTAGAACAGTAAAAATTTTTGTATTACTCATATACGCTATAGCCGTGATCTTGGAAGTATTTCGCGCTCCCCAACAGATAAACCTTTGGAGTGTTTTGTTTCCATGGACATAATGTATGACCATGGGGCATTAATATAAAATAAAATTTTACATGTTGATTAAAGTGGTACTATAGATTTGATATAAAATTATATTTTTGAAATACTACATTGCATTCTTCAAAACTTATTTTGAGCATATGATATGCATGTTTTGATAATATAGTAAAATATATTTAAAATTTAGAAGCTTGGCATATTTGACATATGAAAATTGATTTGTTTAAATCTTAAAATAATTATATTATATTAAAGTAGGCTTACTTACTAAGTATGGGCTCATTTAAATTTCACAATATTTTTCAAAGCCACAAAACTGAAGCAAAGTGAAAGTGGGTTAGTTAGAGATTTCATCAAAGTAATAATCAAAATTTTATTGTAGTCCTAAATATTAATCTTGTATAATTTGGCATGTGATCCAAACCTTATTTAATATGGTTTGTATTAAATATGTTATTAGCTTTTGAATGACAGTTATTATCCCCCCTTATATTGTTTGTTATGTTACGGGATGCCTTGCATGCCTAGCATGCGATGGGTTACCATTCCTAGATACACCACCATCGGGTTCGAGGTATGACACTAGGAATATTGTAATTTCATGAGAAACTTATCAACCCTAGTAGATAGGGAGTAGTGATAATTGAAAAGAGTTTCCATTAGAATCACAAGTTAAACTCGATTCAAATAAATATTGCATATGATCAGAGCTTAGGATTTGTCGAGTTATTCTTAACCTAGCAACCTATCAAGATTCATAATAGAAGGACTATACTATATGATAACTATATTCTGAATTCTTTTTCTAATTAATTGGTTTTGCTACATACTGCTAGGTAGGCATGGGCACTGGGCCAGTGCCATGCCAGAAAAATTACGTGCCGTGCCTGGCACGGCCCATTAACAAATGGGTCGTGCCAGGCACGGCCCACTAAAAAAAATTCAAATTCGGCACGGCCCATGACCCATCAAGAAATGGGCCACGGACCGTGCCTGGCACAGCCCGTCACGGGCCGTGCCTGGCACGGCCCAGTAGGGCCGTTGCTGGGCCGTGCCAAAACGGCCCTTCTGGGCCGTTTTGTGGGCCGTGCCATGGCACGGCACGGCCCAGCAACGGCCCTGCTGGGCCGTACCATGGCACGGCCCAGCAACGGCCCACAAAACGGCCCAAAAGGCTCGTTTTGGCATGGCCCAGCAACGACCCTGCTGGGCCGTGCCATCCAGAACGGCCCTGCTGGGCCATTTTGTGGGCCGTGCCATGGCAAAGCCCCAAGGGCCGTGCCATGGCACGGCTGGTGCCACGAGCACACTATACGCCTAGGCACCAGCCAGCTGATCCAAGCCATGATCCTGATCGGCGATGATGGATCCGACGATTGTGATCGATCTGATCGAAGATGATCCGACGGTTGCGATCGATCCATGCCATAATCCTGATCGGCGATGATCATTCCGACGGTTGCGATCCATCCGATCGGCGATGATCCGATGGTTGCGATCAATCCAAGTCATGATCCCGATCGGCGATGATCGATCGGACTGTTGCGATCAATTCGATCGGAGACGATCGATGGTTGCGATCGATCCTAGCCATGATTCCAATCGGGGATGATCGATCCAACAGTTGCGATCTATCCCATCGGCGATGATCCGACGGTTGCGATCGATCCAAGCTATAATCCCGATCGGCGATGATCAATCGGACCATTGCGATCAATCCGATCGGAGACGATCCAACGGTTGCGATCGATCCAAGCCATGATCCCATTCGGCGATAATCGATCCGACGGTTACGATCGATCCAATCGGAGACGGTCCGATGATTGCAATCGATCCATGCCATGATCGCGATCGGCGATGATTGATCCAACGGTTGCGATCCATTCGATCGGCGATGATCCAACGATTGCAATCAATCCAAGCCATGATCCCGATCGGCGATGATCGATCCGACGGTTGCGATCCATCCAATCGAAGACGATCTGACGGTTGCGATCGATCCAAGCCATGATCCCGATCAGCGATGATCAATCCAACAGCTGCGATCCATCCGATCGGAGATGATCCGATGGTTGCGATCGATCCAAGCCATGATCCCGATCGATAATGATCGATCGGACTGTTGCGATCAATCCGATCGGAGACGATCTGATGTCTGCGATCGATCCAAGTCATGATCATGATCGGCGATGATCAATCCGACGGTTGCGATCCATCTAATCGAAGATGATCCGACGTCTGCGATCGATCCAAGCCATGATCCCGATCGGCGATGATCAATCCGACGGTTGCGATCCATCCGATCGGAGACGATCCGACGTTTGGATCAATCCAAGCCATGATCCCGATCGGCGATGATCAATCCGACGGTTGCGATCAATCCGATCGGAGACGATCCGATGGTTGCGATCGATCCAAGCCATGATCCCGATCGGCGATGATCAATCCAACAGTTGCGATCCATCCGATCGAAGACGATCCGATGGTTGCGACCGATCCAAGCCATGATCCTGATCGGCAATGATCGATCGGACTGTTGCGATCAATCCGATCGGAGACGATTCGACGATTGCGATCGATCCAAGTCATGATCCCGATCGATGATGATCGATCAGATCGTTGCGATCAATCCGATCGGAGACGATCCGATAGTTGCGATCGATCCAAGTCATGATCCCAATTAAGGATGATCGATCCGACGGTTGCGATCGATCCGATCGGAGATGATCCGACGGTTGCGATCGATCTATGCCATGATCCTGATCGGCGATGATCGATCCGACGGTTGCGATCCATTCGGTCAGCGATGATCCGACGGTTACGATCGATCCAAGCAATGATCCCGATCGGCGATGATCGATTCGACGGTTGCGATCGATCCATGCCATGATCCTGATATGCTATTATCGATCGAACGGTTGCGATCTATCCAATTAGAGACGATCCGACGATTGCGATCGATCCAAGCTATGATCCCGATCGGCGATGATCGATCGAACCATTGTGATCATCCGATTGGAGACGATCCGACATCTTCGATCGATCCAAACCATGATCCCGATCGGCGATGATCGATTCGACGGTTGTGATCGATCCAAGCCATGATCCCGATTGGTGATGATCGATCGAGCCGTTGCGATCGATCCGATCGGAGACGATCCGACGGTTGCGATCGATCCAAGCCATGATCCCGATCGGGGATGATCGATCCAACGGTTGCGATCTATCCCATCGGAGACGATCCGACAGTTGCGATCGATCCAAGCCATGATCCCGATCGGTGATGATCGATCCGACGGTTGCGATCCATTCGATCGGTGATGATCCGACGGTTGCGATCTTTCTATTTTTTTCTTCTTACTTATTGTATTATGTTCTAGAGGTCAGGCCTAGCCCCCTCCCTTCTGTACCATTTTAATTTTAAATTAATAAACTGGTAGGGGTCTATGCCAAACCCCCCACCATTATGGTGGCTTTATATTAATAAAATTTCTTTATTCCTAATAATTTTTAATTTATAAAAAAATTATATTTTTTATAATTTTTTTATTTGAGCTATGCACAGGCCAGGCCCCAGGTGGACCGTGCCTGGCACGGCTCAGGCCCACCTGGGCCGGCACGGCTCAGGCCCACCTGGACCGTGCCTGGCACGATCCATCAGGGCCTGGGTCATGCCGTGCCCATGGCACGGCACGGCCCAGGCCCTGATGGGCCGTGCCGGCACGGCCCAATTTACCGGGCCGTGCCGGGCTCAGAAAATTTTTTCTGTTGGCACAGCACGGCACGGCCATGACGAGCCTGGCCGGCCCGTCATGCCATGCCGGCACGGCCCACTTGGGCCGTGCCTGGCACGGCCCAGGTGGGCCTGAGCCGTGCCGGCCCATGTGGCCGTGCCAGGCACGGTCCATGTGGGCCTGGGCCGTGCCGGTCCAGGTGGGCCTGGGCCTTGCCGGCCCAGGTGGGCCATGCCAGGCACGGCCCAGGTGGGCCTGGGCCGTGCCAGGCACGGCCCACCTGGGGCCTGGCCCATGAACAGCTCAAATAAAAAAATTTATAAAAAATATTTTTTTTGATAAATTAAAAATTATTAGGAATAAAAAAAATTTATTAATATAAAGCCACCATAATGGTGGGGGGTTTGGCACAGACCCCTACCAGTTTATTAATTTAAAATTAAAATGGTACAGAAGGGAGGGGGGCTAGGCCTGACCTCTAGAGCATAATACAATAAGTAAAAGAAAAAAATAGAAAGATCGCAACCATCAGATCATCGCCGATCGGATGGATCGCAACCGTCGGATCGATCATCGCCGATCGGGATCATGGCTTAGATCGATCGCAACTGTCGGATCGTCTTCGATGGGATAGATCGCAATCGTTGGATTGATCATCCCCGATCGGGATCATGGCTTGAATCGATCACAACCATCGGATCGTCTCCGATCGGATCGATCGCAACGGTTCGATCGATCATCACCAATCGGGATCATGGCTTGGATTGATCACAACCGTCGGATCGATCATCGCCGATCGGGATCATGGCTTGGATCGATCGAAGATGTCGGATCGCCTCCGATCGGATTGATCACAATGGTCCGATCGATCATCGCTGATCGGGATCATAGCTTGAATCGATCGCAATCGTCGGATCGTCTCCGATTGGATAGATCGCAACCGTTCGATCGATAGTAGCAGATCAGGATCATGGCATGGATCGATCGTAACCGTTGGATCATCTCTGATCATATCGATCATCGCCGATCGGGATCATGACTTGGATCGATCACAATCGTCGGATCATCGCCGATCGAATGGATCGCAACCGTCGGATCGATCATCGCCGATCAGGATCATGGCATGGATCGATCGCAACTGTCAGATCGTCTCTGATCGGATCGATCGCAACCGTCGGATCGATCATCCCTGATTGGGATCATGGCTTAGATCGATCGCAGACATCGGATCGTCTCCGATCGGATTGATCGCAACAGTCCGATCGATCATTGTCGATCGGGATCATGGCTTGTATCGATCGCAACCATCAGATCGTCTCCGATCGGATGGATCGCAACTGTTGGATTGATCATCGCCGATCGGGATCATGGCCTGGATGGATTGTAACCATCGGAACATCTCTGATTGGATGGATTGTAACCATCGGATCGATCATCCCGATCGGGATCATGGCTTGGATCGATCGCAACCATCGGATCGTCTCCGATCGAATTGATCGCAACGATCTAATCGATCATCGTCGATCGGGATCATGGCTTGGATCGATCGCAATCGTCAGATCATCGCCGATCAGATCGATCGCAATCGTCGGATCCATCATCACCGATCAGGATCATGGCTTCGATCAGCTGGCTGGTGCCTAGGTGCACAGTGTGCTCCTGGCACCAGCCGTGCCATGGCTCGGCCCTTGGCACGGCCTATAAAATGGCCCAGCAAGGCCGTTCTGGCACGGCCCTGCTGGGCCGTGCCATGGCACGGCCCAGCAACGGCCCATGACGGGCATGCCAGGCACGGTCCGTGGCCCATTTCTTGATGGGTCACGGGCCGTGCCGAATTTGAATTTTTTTAGTGAACCGTGCCTGGCACGGCCCATTTGTTAATGGGTCGTGCCAGACATGGCACAGTAATTTTTCAGGCACGATGGGCCTGGGCCGTGCCTGGCACGGCACGGCCTAGTGCCCATGCCTAATTGCTAGGTGTCACTGACGTAATAGAGAGTGAGCTCTTCACTTTGATCCTTACATTACTTCAATTAATGTTTTGAATCAAATTCCTTCAAAATGGGTTGCTAATTGTTATCTATTTCCTTTTGAGTGTCAAATCAAATTTAACCATAAATCTAACCATAAATGAAAAGTCCGAATGGACTGAGACTCTTTTCTCTCTTAAATGAATTTTCTAGTATTTTTCTATGGTTGAAATTATTTATTTTCTTGGCTTTTTTCTGCTAATAGAACATAATTTATTTTACTTGTGCTCGTAGGGAAACCCGCAAATCCCATTATGTATTCTTTCATCCTCCTTTCACGTATTTACGTGAGAGAAATTCCTGTTAAGAAGATCAGGCACAAAAAGGTAAAGTAGCCAATTCAGCAACACTAGCAACACCATCTTCACCAAAAGGATCTGATCCAGCAGGGTGAATTGATAAATTCCAATTGCAAATTTCAACTAGACAAGGGTGAATTGATGAATTCCAATTGCAAATTTCAACTAGACAAGATAAAAATTATATGTGAATTTTTCGTGATCTCTAATCGTACCATTACTAAGTAAATAGGTTTTAAATGTAATTTAAATTTTATTTATCTAATTTTAAAAATTTTAATATTTATTTCTTCCAAATAATTGGCAAAATACATGAACAAAATGATTGTCAATGGAAGCATTGACAATAGAAGAAAATAGGGTAATAATTTTTAGGATATATTTTTACAGCCAAACACTAATTTCAATGGTATGGTCACTGACGGTTGAGAATGCCAGCCTCTAACTTTAGGATGTAATTTTACCAGCTAAATGACCCCTTCTCTGACGCCTCTAACTTTAGGATGTAATTTTACCAGCTAAATGAACCCTTCTCTGACGAGAGCTGGGGTTTGATTTCAGCTGAGCCTCTATTTCATTCTATTACTTTGGTGTCCCATAATTGAAATTATATTGCATATTAAATTAGTGCACCCTATTGCATGTTATAATTTATTATATATTGTAAATCAACTGACATTTGGATTATAAGGTATAAAAATATATAATCCAATTTAATCGTTAGATCAACTTGCATAGAATCAAATCGCAGTTTTGAACATAAAAATAGTTAAATTTAATATCATAATATAATAGCATTTTAATATGGCTATAAAAAATATCATATCATAACTATAATAATAATTATATGACACATAATATAGTAAATATTGTATGAAAATATTATTATACTATATTAAAACTATGAAGTATAAAATAAAATAATATAACAAAAAAATTATAAAAATAGATTATGTTATAATATTTTAATATAATATTATACATTATATTAATATCACTACAATAATATCATAATATTGAAATATTATTATTATTTCTAATAATATATTAAAATATAAATATTAAACAATAATAAAATATTACATTATAATAATACAAGAATAGTATTACATTATTGTCATCATAACAATATATTAATTATATGTAATATTATAACATTGGATAATGCCATAATATGATATACTAATATAATATTATTTTATTTTAATATGTTATAATTTTGTAATATTACTAAAATGATATGCCTAATGTAATTATTAATATTATATAGTCAATTATATGTAATATTATAACATTGGATAATGCCATAATATGATATACTAATATAATAGTATTTTATTTTAATATGTTATAATTTTGTAATATTACTAAAATGATATGCCTAATGTAATTATTAATATTTATAGTCATCACTATTATACAATAATAATTATAGCATAATATAATAATATTACAATGCTATAATGTTATAATATAGTACACCAATATAATATTACTATAATAATATATGGTAATGTTGCAAAATTTCATTAGAATAATGATATTAAACTTTCTAATAATATATTATAATATATTTATTAACTAATATTAGAATACTACATTATCATATTATAATAATCTTATATTATTATCGATATTATGTATTAATAATTATATCTTAATATAATATTATTATATTATATCAAGATTCGATCTTTTTTATTCTTAGATTCATTCAAATCTTAAGCCATCTATCTTTTTATTTTTATAATTCGTAGAATATGTGGATCCAAATGTAAGGAGAGCAAATCAAAACTTGGCTACAACTGCCTATTAAAAATAATGATATTATAATATAATTATTAAATAATGATTATACTTTCAAATAATATATTAGAATGTAATTATTAACTAACTATAAATTACATCATAATAACACTATGATAATATTTTTATTATAATAATACCATAAAAAATTAGTATGTAATAATATAATATATATTGTTATTTATAAATTATTAATAAATTATAAAATAATGTTTGATAACACAAATTATTATATTATAACTTACAAGTCCGCTATAATTTTACTTATAGAATTCCGACCGGCCCCTAGCTCCAAAGTATGGATTGGGTTATAATCCTTCTTCAAATCTGAATAACAATATGTGTATGTGATTCAATTAAAATATAAATTGACCTTATGCATGAAAAATATAAATTTCGATCAACATATGGAAAGAGAATCTTGAATTTTTAATGGTAGTAATGAATCACAATAATAAGCCCATGTACCTAAAATATTGGGAGTGTTATACATCATCAAAGAGCATCTAGCACGTAATGCAAGAAATGCCCTTGTGGTACCCCACGCCACGCACTAGAACAATTTGGTTTTAACAATTAAAGAAAAAAAAAATGAAAGAATTAAGCCTAACCCCAACCAATTGGCAATGTGGGCAAGATTTTTCTTTTTCCCTTGCCCATCTATAGAAAAATTGCACTCGTGCCGGTTGGCAAAGCATGTAGAGGAAGAACTCCAAAGTCGATTTTCTATTGTGGAGCAAATCTAAAATGAAACATATGAAATGAAAGTACCACAGAGACTTTGCAGTGATTATGATCAATTCGATGACAAAGTCACTAAAAGGTAAAGTATCTGTACCACAGAGACTTTGCAGTGATTATGATCAATTCGATGACAAAGTCACTAAAAAGGTAAAGTATCTTCCAAACATACTGAGAATATTGTGATTAGACTGATACGTAAATAGATTGGAAAGGCAAGCTGAAGATCATTTGAATACGTGCCCTGACAAAGCCATATGCGATATGCTCTGCATTGCATAAACTTTTATCAGGAATTAATAAAATTCCCTCCAATGTATCCATGCAAAGGGTTATTTCATGCATACAAGAGATTGCTACTTCTCGATATAGTTCTCCTCCCGGATGACCAGATAGACACCAGCCTCAGAGTCCATTCCCCTCCGAGGCATGGTCTTTTATAAACCTCTAAAGCCCACCCTCAATACAAGTGATCTTAAAACAAACGGTAACTACCGATTCATGGCCCGCAGTACCCACAAATCCGTTTGTTACAAGAAAGTTTCGTTACAAGAAAGCAAGCAACTTTGGACTATCACAGTCCAAAAAGGATTCAATTGATACTTGTGCATCTTTCTTCACTAGTTATAAATCATAGAACCAACTCCCAATTTCTCTTTCTCTATGTACGACTATTGAAAGGAGCATCACAATCTACCCATGAACCCATTTCGTTACAAGAAATCAAGATCACACCAATTTAGACCACCACAATCCAAAAAGAATTCAATTGGTACTTGTCTATCTTCTTTAACTGATTATAAACCATGCAACCACCTCTCAATTTTTCGATGCGAAACTATTGAGAGGGGGCATCACAACTTTAGTTCACTCATGTTTCACGCTACCAAAATATACAGAAAAACCTTCAGAATCTTCTTAAACCTTGATTCATATCAAATAGTATATTGTTAAATTTGTGCAGATATCTTGGTTTTCATAATAATACTGTAGTTGTATCCAAGTGTTGCCTTAGTCATCTACTCTAACATCTACAAAGTAATACTACCCAGTACCCAGCTCTGTTCACTCTTTATAAGTTGGATTAATATGTTTGTTAACTGAGACCATGTGATCAGAAACTCTATAGCCAAAATTAGAGTAATAGAAAATTACATTCACAGCAATACCACTATCGATACTTCACAGATAACGGATGTCATTTAGATCTAACAAAACCAAGAATAAACATCCTATCAATCAACATATCCTCTAATATTGGTTGCAATGATCTATCAAAAACATCATTAGGTGTCAAAGCTCACACAAAATCAAATCATCGAGTAAATGGATCGAAACTTACTCACTTCATTGCTTTACGCATATATATAAACTTTAACAACTAGATCCAATATTTGGATATGAACACGTCCAGAATCGGATGAAATCAAGCTTTCAGATCCAAAATCCACACCTTCAACCGACCAGTTCAAGGAAATAAAAAATTAAAACCTTAGATCTGACCTAAAAAGGAGCCGAACTGACCGTCAGGCAGTGAGGACGACGGCGCCTCCGGCAGCCTTGATCTTCTTCTCGGCGATCTTAGACACGAGCTTGGTCTTGACGACAACGGGGAAGGTGGGGGGCAGCATCCCCTTGCCGAGCACCTTGAAGTATCCGAACTGGGTGACATCGATCATCGGGGCGGAGCTTACGCCGGCGGCGGCCGCGGCGGCCTTGACGTCCTCTGGGACGAGGGACCAGAGGCGCTCGACGTTGACGATGGGGCAGTGGAACTTGTTGCGGAGGCGGTGGAAGTAGCGCATACCGACCTTTCCGAAGTACCCCGGATGGTACTTGTCGAAGAGGATCCGGTGGTGGTGCATACCACCGGCGTTACCGCGACCGCCGGGGTGCTTCCGGTGCTTGCCGATACGGCCGTGGCCGGCGCTCACGTGGCCTCGCTTCTTGCGGTTCTTCTTGAAGCGCGTCGTCATCGTCTCCTCCCTCCTCTCCTGGGGTTGCGGCGTTTGGGGGGAACGAAATGAGGCGGGGTGGAAACCCTAGCGATGATGACTGTATATATCTATAGGGAACGGTATGGAAGACTGACCGTCCGATTTGTGATGCAGAGAATGATTAGTTGGGCCAGATCTAGATCATGGCTTTCTTGGCCCATTGGGTTGTGACCTGAGCCCAGCTTTGGGTCCATGGATGCCTCCTGGAATGAAAAGTTTGTACACCGCCTCCGGTACAGCAAGTCCTATATAAGCTGTACCGCTCCTTTTTATTAGTCCACATAGATCCCATATGACCTGACGCGATGGGACAGAATAGCAGGGGGATAATGTTACTTTTTGATCGTACATCCATTAAAAGTCGTTCAGCCTTTCACTATTGATGTGCAGACGAAAATGCCCTTTCCCTCCAGCCTACTTCAACCCGCCATCTTATTTGGATTTTGCTGATAGAAAACTCTTTCTGATTGTAAAACATTCTTCCTGTGGATGATGGTGCCGCGGAGCAGGAGTCTGGGGTTGAGGTTGTGGTTTATGAGCTTGACGATGGCTTTCAGGATCTCCTACCAGATAAGATGGCGGGTAGAAGTAGGCCTACATGAGGGTGTTAGTTTGGACCAGCATCACCGCCTTGGCGTACCTTGATGGAAGGGGCTCGGTGCCGATGACATCGGCATTCAGGAACTGGATGGTTTCATTTGGAGATCAATGGTCTTTTTGGGGCGGCGATAGCTTTGGAGGATTCATCAGCTTTGGTGCTAGCTTTTGATGATTCATCATCTTTGTTCATCTGTGTTCCTTAAACTCTAACTTCTTAACAGCTTTGCTGCTCAAAAGCATTAGTTCAACTAGGGTGTCGTAGGTTTTGAACTAATGCTTTATCTTAACGTTTTGAAATAGGGTGTCATGGGTTTTGAACTAGGGTGTCGTAGGTTTTGAACTAATGCTTGTCTTAACGTTTTGAACTAGGGTGTCGTTGGTTTTCAACTAGGGTGTCATGGGTTTTGAACTAATGCTTTGTCTTAAGGTTTTGAAATAGGGTGTCGTGGGTTTTCAACTAGGGTGTCGTAGGTTTTGAACTAATGCTTTGTCTTAACGTTTTAAAATGGGGTATCGTGGGTTTTGAACTAGGGTGTCGTGGGTTTTGAACTCGGGTGTCGTGGGTTTTGAACTAATGCTTTGTCTTAAGGTTTTGAACTAGGGTATCATGGGTTTTGAAATAGGGTGTCGTGGGTTTTCAACTAGGTGTCATAGGTTTTGAACTAATGCTTTGTCTTAACGTTTTGAACTAGGTGTCGTGGGTTTTGAACTATGACACCCTAGTTCAAAACCCAGACACCCTAGTTGAAAACCCATGACACTCTAGTTCAAAACCCACGACACTCTAGTTCAAAACGTTAAGACAAAGCATTAGTTCAAAACCCACGACACCCTAGTTCAAAACCCACGACACCCTAGTTCAAAACGTTAAGACAAAGTATTAGTTCAAAACCTACGACACCCTAGTTGAAAACCATGACACCTTAGTTCAAAATCCACGATATCCTAGTTCAAAACTCATGACACCCTAGTTCAAAACCTTAAGACAAAGCATTAGTTGAAAACCCATGACACCCTAGTTGAAAACCCACGACACCCTAGTTCAAAACCCACGACACCCTAGTTCAAAACGTTAAGACAAAGCATTAGTTCAAAACCTATGATACCCTAGTTGAAAACCCACGACACCCTGGTTCAAAACCCACGACACCCTAGTTCAAAACCTTAAGACAAAGCATTAGTTCAAAACCCACGACACCCTAGTTCAAAACCCATGACACCCTAGTTCAAAACATTAAGACAAAGTATTAGTTCAAAACCTACGACACCCTAGTTGAAAACCAACGACACCTAGTTCAAAACCCACGACACCCTAGTTCAAAACGTTAAGACAAAGCATTGGTTCAAAACCTACGACTCCCTAGTTGAACTAATGCTTTTTGAGTAGCAAAGCTGTTAAGAAGTTAGAGTTTAAGGAACACAGATGAACCAAAGCTGATGAATCATCAAAAGCTAGCACCAAAGCTGATGAATCCTCCAAAGCTATCGCCGTACCAAAAAGACCATTGATCTCCAACGAAACCATCCAGTTCCTGAATGCCAATGTCATCGGCACCAAGCCCCTTCCATCAAGGTACGCCAAGGCGGTGATGCTGGTCCAAACTAACACCCTTATGCAGGCCTACTTCTACCCGCCATCTTATTTGGTAGGAGATCCTGAAAGCCATCGTCAAGCTCATAAACCACAACCTCAACCCCAGACTCCTGCTCCGCGGCACCATCATCCATGGGAAGAATGTTTTACAATCAGAAAGAGTTTTCTATCAGCAAAATCCAAATAAGATGGCGGGTTGAAGTAGGCTGGAAGGAAAGGACATTTTCATCTGCACACCAATGGTGAAAGGCTGAATGACTTTTAATGGATGTACGATCAAAAAGTAACATTATCCCCCTGCTATTCTGTCCCATGCGTCAGGCCACATGGGATTCATGTGGACAAATAAAAAGGAGTGGTACAGCCCACGTAGGACTTGCTGCATCGGGGACGATGTACAAAAACTTTTTCCTCCTGGAATATAGCTTTGCGACTTTCTCATTGGTAATTTGGTGGGGTTATCAAACAAAGGAGCCATATTGCTATTAGATTGCCCTAAGCTCCATATTTAACTTTAGTGAAGCTTGAGTATTTCTTAATGCATTGTGTTTGAGACAGTGAAGCTTAGAATGTTAATAAATAAATTAAGGTTTGGTTTGATTCATTTTTTTTTTTTTCGTTCTCTAATTTTTAATAACAATATAGACACGTGACAAAAAATGTTATTATTACCTTTTTATGTTTAGCAATTTTTTTTATTTTTTTTGATAAAATGAAATTAAAAGTCTTTATTTTTAATAATTTTAAAATAACAATTTATATTTTTATAATCATAATTATTATCACTTTTTCTATCTTTATCACCATCGTTGTTGTCATTATTACTACCATTAGAAGTGCAATTAAGTTAGATTGAGTTATGTATAGAGTTTATCGACATAAATATGAACTATTTAATAAATGAATTAAAAAATTATGTCTAAATGTAATCTATTTATTAAATAATCAACCTACTATAGCTTGCATAGCTAATTTATTAAATGGGTCAAATAAGATTAACGAGTTAGTTAAGTTAAGTGGATTTTTAATAGATTAAATAAGTTTAAAGTTGACTAAGTAGATTAGGTTAGCTAGGTTTTAAATAAGCTAAATAGGTTAAACAAGCCGGATTATGATTTGATCTAATTTCTAAATGAGAGTCAAAACATGTTAAATGAATCAAAGGTCTATACTTGAACCTGATTCATTTAATAAAGGAATATAAACAACATAAACCATTTTATTACTCAAATTCATTTACGTCAAACCTAAAACTACTTTAAGCATGTCGGTTACAAATTAGATTAGTAAGTCAGATCATAATTACTTCCCTTATCTATCACTACCATTGTTATTGCCGCTACTGCATTGCCAACATTCACACTATGTCATTATTGCCTTAGCTGTTGTTATATCCACTCTTGTCAACCCCTATCCTACCCCTATCCTACTACATTGCTACCATTTCAATTACTATCATTGGCTTCAATATATTGTTATTATATCAACGATTATTTTTACTATGATAACCATCTTGTTTGCCACCATTACACTATAGTATTGCTTAGTTACCATCTTTTATCATTAACACTACTTCCTTTACCACTTACTGCTATCATGGCGACCAACACTATTATTATCACCACCATCATTACTGTCATCGTATTTATATTTTAAAAATTTTGGATCTAATCAAGTTATTTTTATTAAAAAATAAAAAAATTAGTTTTTATTTCTTAAAGAAATAAAAGTAATGGCAATTGACACTTCATTATTTACTATGTTTATGGTTTTTAAGTACCAGCAGTGCTCGAGTTGAAAATAAATATTTAATAAAATAATTTTAAGGCATTGGAATTTTTTAAAAAAGTGGATTAAAGAAAAGTATCAAATATATATTTTACATAAGATATTTGAAACACTACATATATGAAAATAAAATTCAATTAGTTCAGGATGTTTAGAAGATACTGTAAATGAGAGTGTTCACGAGGAGAGAAATTATAATCTTGCTACAAAATTTGACACATAAAACCAAAAATAACATATTTCTCACTCATTTAGCAATATAATATAGACTTATGGACTAGTATGTTTTGTTTGAATGGGAGCATGTCTTTGATGGTAGGATGCTGTAATCCATGCAAATCCTTGAGGATGCAAACCCATAAAATCTCTAGCTAAAGTTTTCGTGTAATTCTTTATATAAACCATTTATTGTAACTTTGGTTGGACTGTGAATTAATCTAAGGTGGCTTGATAGCAATGCAAACCAAATTTAAAAATGCACTGATCTTTGAGCTTAGCTCATTTGCACATCTAATTTGAGAATGCCAAGCCTATTGGCCATCTGTATATTAAGGTAGTAATTGATAGGAAAAAAAATTATCTTAAATAAATGTACAGAATAGAGTTTTTCCATGGAATGTCCCTAGGATATCCTCTGGCTATCCCATTGGTCATATCAAATGCAAAAAGGTAAATTAATAGGATAACCTTTTATTATCCCCTCTGGTTGTATTTGATTGAAGGGATAAAAGAAGATATCCCTTAAATTTTTTTTGTTAAACCCCAAATTACCCTTACAATTTCTAATACATTAATTGATTTGGACCGTTTGATTTCAGATCAAACGGTCTAGATCAACCCCGATCAAACGGCCAAAACTGTATAGTGATGAGAATAATCAATCAAATAAATAGATGATGCATAGCCTGTTTAGAATATTTGCAAAATGAATGGATAACTGATAATAGCAATCCAACACTACTAGAAAAGTATGATTTATCAAGGGATTTTATCGAGAAAAAAATCCTTCACAAATTCGAGGGATTTTTCGACAAAAACATATTAACTATAAAATTTTCCAACAAAAAATATTTTTGCGCAAAATCCATCACCAAATTAATTTTGCGAGAGATTTTTAAGAGACAATTCTATAATAAATGGCTTCTTTGTAAAAAAATTTTGATAAAAAAAAAAATCCCTCAAAAATAAATTTTGCGAGGGATTTTTTTGAGGGATTTGTTTTTTATTAATGAGTCCTTAGTAAAATTTTTAGATGAAAAAAATTTTCTCAACAAATTCTTCGTAAAATTAATTTTTGAAGGATTTTGTGAGGGATTTTTTGATGATTTTGCAAGGAATTTTTTGAGGGATATTTCTATAATAAATGGCTTCTTTGTAAAAAAATTGATAAAAAAATTCCTCGCAAAATCTCTCAAAAATTAATTTTGCAAGGGATTTTTCAAGGGATATATTTTTTTATTAATGAGTCCTTAGTAAAATTTTTTGATGAAAAAAATATCTTAACAAATTTCTCACAAAATTAATTTATGAGGGATTGTGCGAGGGATCTTTTGGTGATTTTGCAAGGGATTGTCTGATGGATTTTTATAATAAATGACTTCTTTGTAAAAAAAAATTGATAAAAAATTTATCAAAAAATTCCTTGAAAATTAATTTTGTGAGGATTTTTCAAGGGATTTATTTTCATTAATGAGTCCTTAGTAAAATTTTTTGACTAAAAAAATCCCTTGGAAAATCCCTTGCAACTTAATTTTCAAGGGATTTTGCAAGGGATTTTTTAAGGAATATTTCTATAATAAATGACTTCTTTGTAAAAAAAATTAATAAAAAAAGATCCTTCAGAAATTAATTTTACGAGAAATTTTTTGAGGAATTTATTTTTCATTAATGAGTTCTTAGTAAAATTTTTTGATTAAAATAATTTCTCAAAAAATTCCTCACAAAATTAATTTCTGAGGGATTTTGTGTGGGATTTTTTTGATGATTTTGTGATAGATTTTTTGAGAGATATTTCTATAATAAATGGTTTATTTGTAAAAAAAATTGATAAAAACAACAATCCCAATTGACGTGTACACACTTGTAAATGACAAATAAAAATCACATTTGCTTCTTTCTATTCGTAAAATCACCATCTCTTTGCTCTGGCCTAAAAGAAAAGCATCACAGCCCCAAGCACCATAGCTGTCGGAGTCCAAAAGTTCCTTACCAGAACCTAGTGCATGAATCACAAGCACATACTAAATTTCAGTTTTAAATTTTAACAGCCAAATCAGGGAGAGGAAGTTATTTACATCGGATTGATGGTGCTGTTCTGAGTATGAATCACAAACACAGATCATAAAAAAAATTGACAAGCATTCAAGGTAGCAAAGAATGAAACACCAATAAGCCCAATATTGATAATGGAATAATAGGAACCACACCTGAAATAACATCATTACCTTGTTTCGCATAGTCAAAACATTACTAAAATAGTAACTTCTGAGATATAGGGACATAGATTAAGTTAGCTCAGGAAGGAATTATCGATTGTTATTTTCTGATGGTTATAATTTACTTGCATTCGAGTCAGGAAATGCTACGAGTCTGCCTAACATCATGGCCCTTAGCTCAGATAGGGTGTCAAACATATGCTTCACAATGGTTGCATTTAGAAATACCCTCCAAGTTATGATATCACAACCCATACATTCAGCGTCAAAACAAATAGAAAGTCCCTATCATGATTACCAAATTGAATTGAATAGGTTCAAAATAATATCACAGCCCACACATGCAAAAATATTTGGAATAATATGAGCATATGATCTCGATTCACAAAGGTAGGACGGTATCAAAAAGTATTCGTAATAAGAATGTAACCCCTCCAACATCGATACAGTAAGGCAGGTCGGTATCAGTTGCCCACAATACATGGCAATATTGGTAACTTGCATATAGAACTTGCATCAAAATATATGCTGAAAGCATAAAGTCATCACATGAAAATACGTAATATGATTTGTTGATGATAATTTAAGAATATAATAATTTCATAAGTCTAAACTAATTGACATTGAGTCATCAATCATGTCTGAAATACGAGTGTGAACAATAAGTAAAAGCTTTTACTACATCAAATGGCAAAGAGCAGATCCGATAAGAAATCCTAAAATGAAAAGGAAGTTTCTATATAAGACCATTGAAATAGGCCTCATTCCCCTATTCTCATTAATCACTGGACCACCATTGTTAGCTCCCCTAATTGGTGGAACTTGTTGCACTAACTGCATCCTCACTGTAGGTCCTATGGGCATGTCATCAGGGCTTTCCCAAACTTCAGGTGTGAGGCATTATTCAAGAAAAAGGCTTTGGCTTCATACCATATTTTGTACCTTTTGTGTTCATTGTTCAAAAAGCCATTGATCAATGCCTTGCAATCATCCCACTCCTTAACGATTCCTCTTTTGCATCAAGCGAATATAATATAAAAGGGCATACAAAGCAGCAAATATAAGTAATCCTATTCTTCACTAGGACCTTCGTCCCATATAGATGATCCTGCAAAGAATAGAACGATTATTAAAATGTCATATCTAGCATGCATCACCAAAATTGTAAGGAATTTATAAGCTTCTAATTAAATCATACTTCTATATGTAAATTGTTGCCACATTGCATTAGCAATATAACCCCTCTTATATTCACCTCTCCTTGATTCATCTTGACCTATGGGGTTGAAACTTAATTGCTCACTATCATTCGAGGAGTCATCGATATCATTGGCATTGAAATACTTATCATTGCCTTGAGTTTATCGGATAAAATTATGCATGATGCAGCAAGCCAAAATGATTTTTTTTTGAACTTCAAACTGGTAAGGTAGCAACGATCGAAGAATCTTGAATTGTTTCTTCAGAATCCCAAAAGCTTGTTCTACATAGTTACACAGTTGTGTGTGCCGATGATTGTATAGGTCCTTATGGTTTTATAATTTCACTGATCCGATGCGGATGTATGAAAGGTACTAAGATGATATCTAGTACCCCTATACGGTATCAAAAATCAATCTATATTCATGTACCTTGAGTCGACCAAGTAATACTTTCCTACATATATTAACACTAAGCATGCACAAATAATAACATGTGAATTATTATCGTTGCAGCAATGTTATTATGATTTTCAAAACGTACCTTTAGGAATTGTAAATCCTCCATGGTCATAGTACTACTTCAAAACTCCCATGTCCTCTACCGATCCTTCTCATCCAACGCACCCAAACATAAATATATAGTCAAAAGATACAATAGCCATTACATTCTGAGATATAGTATTCTTTTGATTGCGAAATCAAGGTTGATCCTCCTTCGATAGGATGACCTCTATATGTGTGCTATCTATGACACCAAATGCATCCTATATTCAAAGAATTTTTTCAAGAAAGTATATGAAATGTAGTTGATGGTACTTGTCATTGTCAATGTTAGACCGTTACCTTAAAGGATGGATAGAAAGTTTGATTACCTCTTATCTTTGGATAAACCAGTGAATCATTTGATGGAAGTTGAATAAACTCATCTTGCAAATGCAACACAACATCCATAACCTTATGAAAATACCTACTTATCGTCTCTTTCGAATGCTGGTAGGTCTTCTAAATAATCCTATTTGATTGACCATGACTAGACATGACAAAAAGATGGTGTTGACCCCATGTTGATTTTGATGATTACAAAGCAATTAAGTAGGGTACTAATATATTTATTATGAAGACAAAGATCATTGCAGGCAAATACAACATATCAAGAAGATGTTTCAATGAATTACAATGTCACCTCAAATGCTTCAAGTTCTTTGTTGAATTGAAGTTGTCTGAACTACCTCTACAAGGATCTGGCCGAATCACATTGAATACAAGTTAGCTAGAGTGAATCTCTAGTCAACTAAATTCCCAGTGAAGTGCTATGGCCGAACCCTACTTCATTCTAGTTAGCTGGGCCATTTTCTCAGTTAATTGAATGGCCTGGTCAGTCACCTAGCCGAGCCATGTTAAGTTCTAGTTAGCTGGGCTGCTTTTTTAGCTAACTATTTTGCCTGAGCTTTCTTTATAGCCGAACATGACTTGAAATTAGCTAACTAAATTTTGCATCCAGCTAGCTAAGATCCCTAGTTCTCTCGCTGGCCGAATTTATGTTGAAAATAGCTAACCGAGGTTGATTTTCAGCTAGCTACCTTTCTCAGGGAGCTAACTAAGGTTGATTCTCAGCTAGCTAAGTTTCTCTGCTAGCTAACTAGATTTTGCTTCCAGCTAGCTGAACTGCATGAAATTTTTCTCCCTGGTCGAACTCTTCTTAGAAACAGTTAACTAGACTTGCATCCAGCTAACTAAACTCCATGAAACTTTTTCTCTCTAGTCGTGTGGATTTTAAATCTAGCTAACTAGAGTTTATCTCCAGCTAACTAAAGTGGAAATGAAAAGTCTTCCTGGCCGTGCTCATGATGAAAATAATTAACTGGAGTTAATCACCAATTAACTAGATTGGAAATGCAAATCTCTCTGGCCGAATGCTTTGGTGATTTAGCTAATTGGAGTTGACAACCAGTTAACTAAAATATTATCTCTCTTCCTGACCGAACTTCATCTTGATCTAGTTAACTAGAATTAAGTTTTAGTCAACTAAGAATGCTTGCTTTCACTCCCTGGACGATTTCACTTTAGTTGACTGGATTTGCATCCAATCAACTGGGGAGATCTCTTTGGTTCATCTAGGTATGGTTCTTCTCAAATTCAAATCAATCGGATTTTATTTTCAGCCAGCTGGAGTCCCTTCTTGAGAAAATTTCAGATGCTCTCTCTATTTTTGGTGATTGTCAGTACATTCAATGCTTCAAAAAATCTCTTTAACAATTATCTTCTCTTTTCATTTTTCTTTTCATTAATTCTATATTAGTCTAACAGATAGTTTTGCAGATCAAACACCTTAAGTAGCCATGATGTCAACGGGAACACAATGGAAAAAATAGATTGCAGTGAATAGTAGCTTTATCGAAAACATCCAAGTTGTTCAAAGAGAAGGAAAGGAAGCTGTGCATTGAAAGCTCTTGAAGATCATTGATTACTCATCCTTGCTAATTCTTTAAAGCTTTCAAAAGACATTGAAGGCCTTAGCTACTTCAAAGAAGACTTCATTCATTACTAACGTGCATTCAAAGAAAGAAGCTCATTTGAGAAGTTGTCTTTAGAAAGTGTAAAGTATTTGTTTCTGAATACTTGCTCATTCTAGGAGCTTTGTGTTATTAATATTCCCTAAACTTGTTTGAATCTTGTAAAGGGTTAGGTTTAACCCTTGGTTGTTTAGCTTCCTTGTGCTGTGAAACAAGAGGTCTAGCCTAAAAGGCTAGGATTGTAATCGTTGATGATACGATTGGAGTAAAATTCCTAAAGGATTTTTGGGGAGTGGACATAGGTGCTGGATTGACACCGAACCACTATAAAAATCTTTGTATTTATGATTGCTTGAATATTTTCTGTGATATCTTTGTGTTCACTTCACTACAACACTGCCGATTAAATTTTAATTTGCTGAAAGCATATAACTGCTTAATTAATTTTAAGAAACATAATTCATCCCCCCTCTTGGGTTGCTATCTTTAGACAACAAGTGGTATCAGAGCAACGTGCTTCTGATTTCTTTTGCTTTAACAAGCTTGGAGCCAAAGATCATTAGCAATCCAAATGGAATATGTTTTGACTGAGGAACAGTCAACTAATAGATCACCTTTGTTTAATGGAACAAACTACACTTATTGGAAATCACGGATAAAATCTTCATTCAAGCACTAGATTATGATTTATGAGGAATCATAATCAATGGCCCTCAACACCCACCATCAAGACTAATAATCTTGACATTTCAAAACCAAAAACAGAATAAGATGAGCAAGATAAGAAGTTAGCTCAACTGAATGCTAAAGCTATGAATGTGCTTTATTGTTCACTTGATGCAAATGAATTTAATCATATTTTCACTTACAATTCTGCTAAGAAAATTTGGGATAGACTTAAAGTTACCTATGAGGGTACAAATCAAGTCAAGAAATCTAAGATAAATATGCTTGTTCATAAATATGAATTATTCAAGATGGATTCCGCTGAAAACATTACTGATATGTTTACATGTTGGCCCAGATGACAACCCAAGAGGGGGGTGAATTGGGTTCTTTAAAAAAAAATTTAAACCTTTTGAAATATTTGTTTGCTTAGTGTGAGTGAAAGTGAATGTAGATGCAAAAATAAAATACAATCAATAAGATAGAGATAGAGATAGAGATAAAGGAGACACGGCAAACACAAAGATTTTATAGTGGTTCGGTGTATCCAACACCTACGTCCACTCCCAAGATCACTTGGGTCCACACTATAATCTTCCTTGATTACAGCCGAGTTGTTTTACAAGCTCACAACTCAAACTTGTTGTTTTTTCCGGGATCACAACGAACCCAGCCGGTTTTCCGGGCTCACCAGCACAAAAACCCTAACTCAAGCTATACCAAGCTTGTACCGAGGTAAGACTACCTCCACTAGTTCAATACCCCAGATTGAACTAGACACAAATAAAAGAAATATTGTTTTTCAAGTACACAGCTCCTCAATGAGCAAATAATCAAGTAAATGAACAAGGTTTAGAAAAGCCTGATTTGTAATTGGTTGGCTTTTGAGCTTTTCTTCTTTTCTTCTTCTCCTTGCTAGATTGAATCAAGCTTTAGCTTTGATTCTTCACAGTTGAAGTAGTTGAGAAGGATTGAAAAGCAAGAAACTGATCCTCTTTCTCCAATTTGAGAAATCCACCAAAACTTTGATTTGAATGTCTTGGATTCCTCTTGAGCTTTTTGGAGTGGAGTGGATTTGAGCTAGAAGGTTCTTCTCTTGAGATTCAGGCTCTCTCTTTTCGGATTTTTGAATTGGGATTTCTCTATTTTCATTTTTCTTCTTTGTTTTTCCGTTCTTCTCTCTTTTTTTTTTTGAATGATAGTCTTCCCTTTTTATAGATTTCTTTCAAATCATTTTTGGAAGAAACTATCCGTTGGAGTGTACCTTGCAACAAAATATCCGTTAGAAATAAAGTAAAATAGAAATATTACCGTTAGAGCTGATCTGGCAATTGATTTTTCGTTCCAAGTGGGTTGGAGTCGACTCTAACTTTTCTGGAGTCGGCTCTAACTCGAAATACTTTAATCCGTTAATTCTGGAGTCGTCTCTGACTTTTCTGGGGTCGACAAGAACTTTTCTGGAGTCGACTCTAACAGAGCCGGAGTCGACTCTAAGTCGGAGCCAGAAAATCAACGTTCTGTTGTTTCTGATAGAGTTGGCTCTCACAGTCCCGGAGTCAACTCTAACTTCCGTGTCAGATACTGGAGTCGGCTCTGTGATTCTCGGAGTCGACTCTAATGTCTGCAATCTTACCTAGACATTAGATTCGATCCAGAACAAGATTTAACTCCTAATTTTGATCATTCAATCGACTTATAATCTGAAAAACTTAATCAAAATCATTAGAGCCTTCAATTGTTATACTCAAATAGTTTTGTTAATCATCAAAATCATCAATTGGGTCAACATTACAAGGTTTACCAACATTATTAATGGGCTAAAAAGTATAAAAAATCTTATACTAATGGTGATCTTGTTAGAAAGATTTTGAGATCCTTGCCTAGGTCTTGGGAGGCTAAGGTTACAGAGATTCAAGAAGCCAAAGACCTCAACACACTATCACTTAAAGAATTAGTTGGTTCTTTGATAACTCATGAGCTTCAGTAGCAACAACACATTGATGAAGATGAATCAAAGAAGAAAAGGAATATGGATTTAAAGAGTGCTACTCAATATGATGAAAGTGAAGAAACATGTAGTGACAGTGAGAAAAATGATAAGATGGCATTTATCTCATAAAAGTTTAAGAAATTTATGAAGAAAGAAATTTAGAGAAAGAAGGAAATAATTCATAAAGAAGAACATAGTAAAGAAAAAAAGAAAGCTCAGCCTCTAATATGCACTATGAGTGCAAAAAGCCGGGACATATTAGATTAAAATGTCCTTAACTAAAGAAAGTACTGAAAAGAATAAAGAAGCAAGCTATGTTAGCTACATGAAGCAATAGTGAAATTACAAGTTCTGAAGAGGAAGATAAAAATGAAGTCGCCAATGTGTACTTTATGGCAGATGAAAATGAGGTAAGTCCTAGCTTTCTAGATGACTTTACTTTTGATGAATTACATGGTGCATTCTATGAACTGCTTGATGACTTTGCTGACTTAAGTTCGAAAAATAAAGAATTGAAGAATGAAATAAAAAATCTAAGTTCTTAGAAAGAATTTCAAAAGAAAATAAATTCTTGCTTAAGAAAAATCAAGATTTAAAAATTAAAGTAGATAGATTAAAGACTATTGTTGATAAATTTACTTTGAGTTCAAATAAATTAGAAATGATTCTTAATAGTCAAAGAGCTATTTACAACAAAGTCGAACTTGGATATGATCCTTTAAAAAGATAAAAGTTTTTAAAAAATATTTATGTGCATGCTGATGATTGTACAAAGATTACATGCTTCAAATATGGTAAATTAGGACACAAAGCTTATACTTGTTACACACAAAATGTTAGAAATTATGGATTCCAAAAGGAACTATTTTAGCTAACCCCAAAGGACCCAAGAAAGCTTAGGTACCTAAAGTAAGACTTAACTTTGTGTATGCAGGTGTGTCTTGCAACCCGAGGAACTAAATGAAAATGGTACTTGGATAGCGGGTGCTCAAGACACATGATAGTGATAAATCACAAATCATCACTATGGATGCAAAAGATGGAGGTGTTGTTACTTTTAAAGATAATGATCAAGGTAAAATAATTGGCATTGGTAAAATAGATTTCATACCTCATGCTTACATTGATAATGTTCTGCTTGTAAATGGCATGAAACATAATTTGCTTAGCATTAGTCAATTATGTGAAAAGGGTTTTAAAGTTACATTTGAATCATCTTTATGCATTGTTGTAAATCCTGCTGATGAGTGCAAGAAATTTGTTGGTCATAGGTATGGCAATGTATACATTGTTGATTTAAATGATTTGTATGATCAAAATGTTGAATGCCTAGTCGCTATGAATGCTAAAATTGATGATAGTTAGCTGTGGCATCGTAGATTAGCTCATGCAAGTATGGATTTATTATCTAAACTGATTAAAAAGGATTTAGTTAATGGTTTGCCAAAGCTAGTTTTGAAAAAGATAAGATTTATGATGCTTGTCAATTTGGAAAACAAACTTGAGTACATTTAAATCGAAAAACTTGTTTCTACCACTGGACCTTTGAAACTCTAGCATATGGACTTATTCGATCCCACAAGAACCACTAGTCTAGAAGGGAAAAGATATGATTTTGTTATGATTGATGATTTTTCATGATTTACATGGGTTTTATTCTTGGCTAGCAAAGACAAAGCTTTTCCTACATTTCAAAAACTATTTAAGAAGATCACAAATGAAAAGAGTTCTTCTATTTATCGATTCGAAGTGATCATGGCAAAGAGTTTGAAAATTAGTTCTTTGAAAAATTTTATAATGAAAATGACATTAAGCATAATTTTTTTGCACCTAGGACACCGCAACAAAATGTAGTAGTAGAAAGAAAGAAAAGAACTTTAGAAGAAATCGCCCGTACCATATTATGTGAGAGTAATCTCCCAAAGTATTTTGGGCTGAAGCAATCAACAACATGTTATGTTTTAATCCGTACATTAATTAGACTTATTTTAAAAAAGACCCCATATGAACTTTGTAAAGGTAGAAAACCTAACATTGGTAATTTTCATGTTTTTGGTTGCCTATGTTTTGTTTTGAACAATAAAAAATCGAACCTTGATAAATTTGATGCTAAATCTGATAAAGGGATTTTCCTTGGTTATTCTTCACATAGTAAAGCTTTTAGAATATTCAATAAAAAGACTTTAGTAGTTGAGGAATCAATTCATGTTATATTTGATGAATCTAATGATCTTCCATTAAGGAAAAGAAAGAGTTTAAATGATGCAGATGAAATTGATGATCAACTCAAGGACATCACTTTGGAAGATAAGGAGGATTCAGCTACACAAAAGGTAAATAAAGAAAACGACAAAAACCAACATGAGGAATCTCAAGGTAATGATGAATTAGAAATGGAATGGAGGTACGTTCATAATCATCTTAAAGAGTTAATTTTAGGTGATCCATCTCATGGCATTAGGACTAGATCGTCATTTAGAGATATTTACAATAACTTAGCTTTTGTATCTCATATTGAACCTAAATGCTATGATGATGCTAAAGATGATACTAATTGGATAAATGCCATGCATGAGGAACTTCATCAATTTGAGAGAAATAATGTATGGACTCTTGTTGATAGGTCTCATGATCATCCAATCATTGGGACTAAATGGGTATTTAGAAACAAATTGGATGAACATAGCAACATAATTAGAAACAACGCCAGATTGGTGGTTAAGGGTTATAAGCAAGAAGAAGATATTGATTTTGATGAGACATATGCTTATGTAGCTAGATCAGAAGCTATTAGATTACTTCTTGCATTTGCTTGCTTTATGAATTTTAAATTATACCAAATGGATGTTAAAAGTGCTTTCTTAAATGGATACATTGCTGAACAAGTCTTTGTGGAGCAGCCATCCGGCTTTGAAAATCATTTGTTTTCAAACCATGTATTCAAGTTGAATAAAGCTTTATACGGTCTGAAACAAGCTTCTCAGGCTCGGTATGAAAGATTAAGTAAATTCTTGATCGACAATGATTTCATTCGAGAAAACATGGATATAACTCTATTTATTAAAAGATAAAATAATGATATTGATTATTCATATCTATGTAGATAATATCATTTTTAGTGCTACTAATGACTCTTTATGCGAGGACTTTGTAAAGCTTATATAGGGGGAGTTCGAGATGAGCATGATGGGCGAACTAAACTACTTTCTTGAACTTTAAATTAAGCAAAGCAAAAAGGAGATCTTCATAAGCCAATCCAAGTATATCAAGAAAATGATCAAGAAATTTGGCATGGAGACATCCAAAAGTATCGGTATACCTATGAGCTCATCATGTTGACTTAATTCTAATTGTACTAAAAAATCTATTGATTTAAAACTTTATAAAGGTATGATCGGATCTTTATTATATTTAACTGCAAGTAGACCCGATATCCTGTTTAGTGTTTGTATGTGTGCTAGATTTCAAGCTAATCCTAAAGAATCACACTTGCTTGCTGTTAAAAGGATTTTTAAATATTTAAGTGAAACTATAAATTTAGGACTTTGGTATGACAAGCAATCTAGCATTGACCTAATAGGATACTGTTGGGAATTATATCCTAAAGCCAATCATTTGATGATTGTGCTAATGTAAATTGTATATAAATTGATATATTAATAAAAGTTATTTGGCAGTTTATTCATTACAAGAATATCTTCTTAATACTCCTGATTGTAATGAAGCCCTCAGGATCTTCCTTCACGATAAAGGAGGATTTATCTTTAAAGGTCCTTAAAAGAGTTCGCGACCAAATGATATACTATGATAGGGCCATAGTACTATCAATTATAGGACGTTGTATATCATATTTGTTGGTTGTTCTCTTAACCAAGGAGTGTAGAGACACTAGTATGACATACAGATGGAAGTGTAGGAGTACATTTCACAGATTGTGACTCATTTTCGGATACTCTACTGTCAAGAGTTAATCCGAGAAGATATAGGTATAAGTATCCTTCAGACCTGAAGATCACAACCAGTGGCTTACAAGCAACTCATTGTACTTAGGTGTCGGACCACCTGGATTTCTAATCCAGCTACGAAAGGTTACTGGGTGCAGTCAAGTACTTGTGGTAGTCAGTTGTGGATCAAAATGGAATTTGACCTATCCCGTTAAAAGAAGAAATGCTTGTATTTCAATTTAGCAAGACCTTGGCTAAGGCACTTCATGTGAAAGTCACATGATCATTAAAGTTGAAATCACTTTATGGATTTGCTATTTAGAGTTGACAAGCTCTTAAGCCATCCTTAGCATTTATGGTCAAGAGGATGAATTATACGGTAACTGTTTCTTAGGGTTCTTGGAGTTTGCTCGGCAACTCTTCGACCTATCCGGACGTCGGGTTCCATTGCTAGATGGACACATCGATTAGTATAGAAAGTTGTTTCTATGCTACCGTCTTAGGTTCGAACCTAGAGAGTCACACGCATAGAAGTTTCCTAGGATGATCTGTTTGCTGATCAACGATTGAGAATCGTATATGATTTAATTAATCAATTTGATTGATTGAATTATCTCAATTGGGTTAAGTACAAGTGAATAAGATTCAATTTGGTTTAAGTCCATTAGAAGGACTAGTCAATTTCAAATATTGATTTGAAATTAGACTTGATTTGGATTTAAATAGATTCAGGACTAGCCAAATTTAATTTGGGCTTGGACCATGATCTATGTGGGTTTAGTCAAATAAATTTAGATCAGATTAAACCATCACCTGAACCCAAACCTCTCGCATAAGGATCTCATATGATGAGATGGTTAAAATCTCATCTCATGAGAGATTAAATTCTCATGTAGAATTTAATGCCTAACATTAATTTTCACCGAACGTCGGATTTAGCCACGACTCTTTGGTTTTCACCGAACGTCGGATTTAGCCACGTCTCTTTTGTTTTCATCGAACGTCAGAATTAACCAAGCACTGCGCCTTCAGTGTCTCTTCGCTTTTACCAAACGACGGAATTCTTAATATCAGAATTCAATGTTAAGGCTAAATTGAGACTATAAATAGAGGGCATTCCCTCACCAGAAAACACAGAACAATAATACACGATATGTCGTGGATTGTAATTCTAAAAAAGTTAGAATAAAAAATTCTAGTGATTCTGATGTTAGCGTGTTGGCCCAGATGGCAACCCAAGAGGGGGGGGGTGAACTGGGTTCTTTAAAAATTTTAACCTTTTAACAACTATGTGCTTGGAGATAGATGAAATGCAATGCGAATGTTAAGTACAACCAAGGAGATAGAGAAAGAGATAATCAAAGCCCGTCAAACACAAAGGTTTTATAGTGGTTCGGTGTATCCAATACCTACGTCCACTCCCAAGATCCACTTGGGTCCACACTATAATCCTCTTGATTACAGTCGAGTTGTTTTACAAGATCACAACTCAAACTTGTTGTTTCCTAGGGATCACAACGAACCCAGCCAGTTTTTCGGGCTCACCAGCATAAAACCCTAAACTCAAGCTAATCTAGCTTGACCCGAGGTATACTACCTCCACTAGTTCAATCCCCTTGATAAAACTATCACAAACAAGAAAGAATAATGTTTTTCAATAATACAAAGCTCCTCAAATGAGCGAATATTCAAAATGAATAAGTAAGGTTAGAAAAGCATGTTTTGAAGATTATTGGATTTGAGCTTTTCTTCTTTTCTTCTTTTCCTCTTCTCTCTGGAGATGTTGAATCAGGCCTCAGCTTTGATTCGTTGCAAATGTTGCATATGAGAAGTTGAGAAAACAGAGCTTTTCTTCTATTTTGGGAATCCTCTGATTTTTCCAATATGAGCGCCTTGGATTTCTCTTTGAGCTTTTTGGAGTGGAAGGATTTGAGTTTGGATACTTTTCTCTTTGATTTCAGGCTCAAGACTTCTCGGATTTTTGATTTGTATTCACTCCGATTTTTCCGTTATATATTTTTTTCAAACGAGCTTTCTCCCCCTTTTTATAGATTTCCTTTAATCCATTTTTGGTGAGAAAACTAGCCATTGGAATGTACCTGGAAAGTTTTTCCAAAAAATATATCCGTTAGAAGTTAGGTAAAAAGAAAATATTACCGTTAGAGCTGATCTGGCATTTTAAAATTTTGTTCCAGATAGGTTGGAGTTGGCTCCAACTTTTCAGGTATCGGCTCCAAGTTGTTATCCAAAAATAGAAAGTTCTGAGTTCATCGAGGAGTCGGCTCGAAAAAGTTAGGTGTCGGCTCGCCATACTCAGGTGTCGGCTCCAAAAGACTGTAAGTGTCGGCTTCGAGTAGTCAAAAATCAAACGTTTTGTCCCCGCATCGGAGTCGGCTCCAGACACTGTAAGTGTCAACTCCGAAACTCTGGGTGTCGGCTCCAAAACTCTAGGTGTCGGCTCCAGGCTCTGAAACTTTGAAACTTATATTTTGCAATTGATTCAAAACACGTTTCTTAATGCCTTTAAATCAATCAAATATTTTTAAGCCCTGAAACACTTATCAAATCTATTAGTAATCAAATAAATATACTCAATTCCTTTATTAATCATCAAAATCAATAATTGGGTCAACAATCTCCCCCTTTTTGATGATTATAAAAACATTGAGTATATGCATAGGATTCTTAAATCAAAATTTTCAAGGAAGTGATCCTCACAAGTAAGCTCCCCCTGAATAAGGTAGCTCCCCCTATGAAGTTCAAATGTATAATTGTTCTCTCCTTTTGCTTTACATATTTGATACTTAGAATTCATTTATATCAATTTTACTATTATATCAGTGTTCACATAAGTTTATTTATGCATATTTAAACTAATTTGATACTAATCAAATAAGCTTCAATCAAAACATAACTAATCAATGCATATACGACATAACTTTCTTTCCCTTTTTTGTAATCAACAAAAAGGTTAGAAGGAGTTAAGTCAAATGATAAAATTGATAGATCAAAGGATAATTTCATTTCATCAAAGGTCAAGTATTACAAAAAGAAACTGTACTTTCATTACATCAAAAATTAAACTTTCATTTCAACCATCAAACAACATATCTCATTAAGAAAAAAACTTAGACTTCATTACATGAAAATTACAAATTGGTTCTAATGATTCTTGTTAAATGATCCAAAATCTTTCCCATTCCATCACTTTGAGTAGCTACAAATTCTTTCAACCTTCTATCAACAAAAGAGCAAGCAGTCATGATTTTATCTTGAAGCTCGGCATTGCATTTGGAGTAGGTCTCAGAATCTCCACAGATATCTTTAAGTTCTTCAAATATATTTTTCAGATCATTACTTAAGGAATCCGCAGATGAACTAAGAGTTGATTCTATTTTGCCAATGTGATCATCCAGGAATAAAGGGTTTCTTTAAGATTCATAAACTTATTATCAAACTCAGTCTTCAATTCATCCTTCTGAGCAGCAAGCAATCCTTTGAGTTGCTCCAATTGAAGGTCTGAAAAACTAACTGATGAAGTGGATGACTGAACATGAACTTGAGCGGGTGCAGGGGCAGGAACAGGACTACTAGGCTGCGGAGAGGGAACCCTCACAGATGGTCCAGCCTCAAAAGATGCAGAAGGTCTAGGTTCAAGGGCTCTCTCATCCAAGCTGCCTTTCCTTTCCCATTGCCCGTTGATCTTAACAAATCCCATCCGATGCAAGGTGGCCAAACTGTAGTAATCAGTATGCCTGAGATTCTTAGAAGGTTCATTGTCTAATATCACAACACCTTGGCTCCTGAAAACCATAGTTAGCACCATGCCGTAGGTAAGGATGATCTTCTTTTCCCTCCAGCCTCAGCCATATAAAATATCATCATTGCAGCTAAATTTATGGGTTGACTGGTCAACACACTGTCCATCACAACAATGTCTCGCTCGGAGACATACTCAAATCGACCAGTTTTTGGAAATAATATTCTACTGCAAATATTGTGAAGTAATCTTAATTCCAAGGGCAGTTGGTTAGCCCTAATCTCCTCAAATTCTGTAACTTCTCTTCCTAACATCCTCGATAGAGCGGCTGACCTCTCACTGTGGATGTCGGCAACTAATCCAGTAATGGGAATGCTAAGGAGGTTTCCTAATTTCTGAAAAGTGAGATGATCCTTTTACCTCTGACTGAGCTCACGATTCCACCGTCACCTCTCGACAGATTGAAATAGAATTCCTTGACAAGAGCTGGATATGTAGGAACATCTAGAGAACACACTTTATCCCAGCCTAGTTCCTTGATTTGATTCCCAATAGAGAAGCCCTCGGATTGAAAGAACTCAAAATCAACTTTCCTACCCATTGTTATCACTCTCCCTGCTAGGGTATCTACCTGAGGAGATGAAGGGTCTGGATTGTCCGAAGCAGTTGAAGAGGAATCACTCGGAGATGGCTCGCGCACGGGTCGTCTCGCCGATCGTTTTCCGGTTGCTACGGGCACTCCAAGCACTGATCCTCTCCTCTTAGGTGCCATTAGATCCTTAGGAAGGCTTGAATAGGGTGGAATTAGAGATGGGAGGCTTTGAGAGAGTTTGGGAAGAGTTTGGTTAAGAATTTGAAAAGAAATGAAATGACGAGGTGTCGACTCTGCCCTAATAAAGTCGATTTGGACCCCCAGGTGTCGACTCCGCAAAGTCGGGTGTCGACTCCAAATTGCTAACACAGTCAGCGCTCGAACTGGAGTCGGCTCCACTTATACGGGTGTCGGCTCCAAGGTCAGGGACCGAGAGCGACACAGACAAGGTGTCGACTCCTCAAACTGAGGTGTCGACTCCACTGACAGTTTCAGAGAAAAATAACTGAGATTCAAACAACTGAAACTTGTCACAATAGGTTCAATAAAATTTTAAAAAATCTTTGGAATATGAGGAACAAATTGCTCAGATGACTAGATAATTTGTCCTTAAAATTATGAAAGAAATATCAAGAAATTAATAGAAATCTAGATAGTCATTCCTTAGAGTTTCAAAATCATTCCAAAGGGTCACAAATCCCTAATTCACCTCTAAGATAACAAAATCTTTCTTCACTCAAAGGTTTTGTAATATATCAGCTAATTGTTCTTCAGTATTAACATAATCAAGACAAATTTCATTATTAGCTACATGTTCTCTTATAAAGTGATATCTAATTTCAATGTGTTTTGTTCTTGAATGTTGAATTGGATTTTTAGTTAAATTAATTGCACTTGTGTTATCACATCTAATTGGAGTTTTATCAAGTGTTATGCCATAATCTTCAAGTTGTCTCTTAATCCAAAGGATTTGAGCACAGCAACTTTCAGCTGCAACATATTCTGCTTCAGCAGTTGATAATGCAACCGAATTTTGCTTTTTGCTAAACCAAGAGATTAAGTTACATCCTAAAAATTGACATGCACCACTTGTGCTTTTTCTATCTAATTTACATCCAGCATAGTCGGAATCAGAATATGCAATCAAGTTTAATGTTGAGTCTCTAGAATACCATAAACCTACATTTTTAGTTCCACTTAAATATCTTAAGATTCTTTTTACAGCAATTAAGTGAGATTCTTTAGGTTCAGATTGAAATCTAGCGCATAGACAAACAGCAAACATGATATCTGGTCTACTAGCTGTTAAGTAAAGAAGAGATCCGATCATACCTCTGTAATATTTTTGATCTACTTTCTTACCATCTTCATCTTTGTCCAATTTGCATGAAGGGCTCATAGGTGTTCCAAGTGGTTTGATTGACTCCATTCCAAACTTCTTGAGAAGTTCTTTTGTGTATTTTGCTTGATTGATGAAAATTCCCTCTTTGCTTTGCTTGATTTGAAGTCCTAGGAAGAAATTGAGTTCTCCCATCATGCTCATCTCAAACTCACCCTGCATTAACTTAGCAAATTCTTGACATAACAGATTGTTAGTAGCACCGAATACAATATCATCAACATATATTTGTACTACTAATAAATCCTTGTCTTTTCTTTTCAAAAATAGTGTTTTATCAACATTTCCTCTTATAAAGTCATTTTCAATCAAAAATTTACTTAATCTTTCATACCAAGCTCTAGGTGCTTGTTTTAAACCATATAGTGCTTTGTGCAGTTTAAAAACATGATTTGGAAATTCATGATCTTCAAAACCAGGAGGTTGTTCAACAAAAACTTCCTCATTTATAAATCCATTTAAAAATGCACTTTTAACATCCATTTGAAATAAATTGATATGCATATGACATGCAAATGCGAGTAATAATCTAATTGCTTCTAGTCTAGCTACAGGTGCAAAAGTTTCATCAAAATCAATTCCTTCTTCTTGATTATATCCTTTTGCGACTAATCTAGCTTTGTTTCTAATTACTATGCCATTTTCGTCTAATTTATTTCTAAATACCCATTTTGATCCTATAACAGAATGATCTTTAGGTCTATCTACAAGAGTCCAGACATTATTCCTAGTAAATTGATTTAATTCTTCTTGCATGGCTAACATCCAATTATTATCTTTTTCTGCCTCTTCAATAGTTTTAGGTTCAATTTGAGATACAAATGCAAGATGATTATTGATGTTTCTCATTGATGATCTAGTTCTTACTCCTTGAGATGGATCACCTATAATTAATTCTTTTGGATGACCATAGGCATATCTCCAATCTCTAGGAAGATCTACATCATTATGATTTGCATCAACAACATCAACACTAGGGGAATCATTATCTTTGGCTTCTTGTTCATGATCTGAAGATACATCAATATTTAACTTTTCAATGTCTCTTTCTAGAATGTTTGTATCTTCCTCATCATCAATTTTCTTGAACTAGATGCTAAAGATTCATCAAAAATTACATGAATAGATTCTTCTACAATTAAGTTTCTCTTGTTAAACACTCTATAGGCTTTACTAGATGTTGAATATCCTAAGAAAATGCCTTCATCAGATTTTGCATCAAATTTTCCTAGATTATCTTTACCATTATTATGAATGAAACATTTACAACCAAATGCATGAAAGTAGCTTATGTTTGGTTTTCTATTGTTCCATAGTTCATAAGGAGTTTTCTTAATGATTGGCCTAATCAAAGCTCTATTAAGAATGTAACATCGTGTTTATAGCTTCCGCCCAAAAGTATTTTGGTAGGTTGCTTTCACATAGCATGGTACGGGCCATGTCTTCCAAGGTTCTATTTTTCCTTTCAACTACTCCATTTTGTTGCGGTGTTCTAGGTGCTGAAAAATTATGATGGATGTCATTTTCTATGCAAAAGTTTTCAAATAGATGATTTTCAAATTCAGTGCCATGATCACTTCTAAGAGACACTATGGTGTTATTTTTCTCATTTGTGACCTTTTTGAAGAATTTCAAAAACAATGGAAAGGTCTCATCTTTATGAGCTAAAAACAATACCCAAGTATATCTAGAGTAATCATCTACAATCACAAGACCATATTTCTTTCCTCCTAGACTTGTGGTTCTAGTAGGTCCAAAAAGGTCCATGTGAAGTAGTTCAAGTGGCCTAGAAGTGGAAACAATATTTTTAGTTTTGAAAGAGTTTCTAGTTTGTTTTCCAAATTGACATGCATTGCAAATTTTGTTATTTTCAAAATCTAGTTGTGGAAGTCCTTTTACTAAATCCATTCTTATTAATTTTGAAATTAGGTGTGTGCTTGCATGACCTAATCTACGATGCCATAACCAACCAATCTCATTCATATTAGCATTATTAGCAACTAAGCAATGATTACTAGTAGACAAATTGTCTAAATCAATCAAGTATACATTGCCATTTCTATTTCCAATAAAATAATGCTATTATCAATGGGATTAGAAACAGTGCAGATAGATGCTTTGAATGATACTTTAAAACCTTTATCACATAATTGGGTAATACTAATTAAATTATGTTTTAAACCATTGACATATAAAACATTTTCAATATATGTGGAGGGAGTTATTTGAATATTACCAAACCCCATGATTTGGCCTTTGCCATTGTCACCAAACGTAACAACTCCTCCTCTTTTGCTTTCAAGGGTGATGAATTGATCTTGTCACCCGTCATGTGTCTTGAGCAGCCACTATCGAGATACCACTTTCGCTTTGATCTTTTGGCCGCAAGACACTCCTGCAAAAATAATTAAGTCTTATATTTAGGTACCAAGCCTTCTTGGGTCCTTCATGGTTAGTAGCATAAAAGATTGTTCCTTTGGGAACCCATATTTTCTTTTCTTTACTATTTAAATTTTTGTTACTGTTTCTCACATTACATTCATAGGATTTATGGCCTTTCTTGTTACAATAATGGCATGTAACACTATCTCTATTTTGTTCTTTTCTAAAGAAGTTTTTGATAATTTTTGTTTTATGTTAGGTCTATATCCTAATCCAGCCTTATCAAATATGGCTCTTTGATTACCTAATAACAAATTAAGTTTTTCAGAACTATAAGTAAATTTATCAACAATATTCTTATATTTATATACTTCCTTCTTTAATTTATCATTTTCATTGGAAATTGACTCTTTTTCTTTTGTCAAATTTTATTTTCAGATTTCAGCATCTTAATCTCATTAGTAAGATTATCTTTTTCTTTAATGAGAATTGAATTATCATTTTTCAGAAATCTGTATTTCCTTTTTAAAACTTTAAAATCATCAACTAGTTCATTAAAAGCTTCAAACAATTCATCAAATGCAAAATCATCACAAGGATTTTCAGAACTTACCTCGTTGTCGTCGTTTGCCATAAAGCAAATATTTGCAACTTCTTTTTGATCTTCCTCTGAAGAGGATTCATCGCTGTCGCTCCAGGTTGCAACATAGGCTTTCTTCTTCTTCTTGTAGGTTTTCTTTAGTAGAGGACAATCATATCTAAAGTGCCCCGGTTTCTTACACTCATAGCAAATTAAGGGGTCTTTCTCTTTGTCCTTGTCTTTGTCCTTTTCTCTTTCTCCTTCCATCTTAATTTCAGATTTCTTCTTGTGGAAGGGTCTCTTTCTTCTCATGAATTTTTTGAATTTTCTAGCTAGAAGAGCTGTCTCATCATCATCATCATTATCACTGCAGCTCTCCTCACTTTCTGCAGCCTTAAGAGCTATAGTCTTCTTCTTTTTAACATCTTCCTCTATGTGCTGCTTCATGGTTAACTCATGGGTCATTAGTGATCCAAGTAGCTCCTCCAAGGGTAAAGTGTTGAGGTCCTTGGCTTCTTGATTGCTGTCACCTTTGCTTCCCAAGTCCTTGGAAGTGACCTAAGAATTTTGCGAACAAGTTCAGAATTAGTATAAATCTTACCTAGACTTTTCAAACCATTTACAATGTCGGTGAATCTAGTATACATGCATGCTATAGTTTCAGTTTGTTCCATGCTGAATAATTCATACTTATGAACAAGAATATTTATCTTAGATTCTTTAACTTGATTTGTACCCTCATGGGTAACCTCTAATCTATCCCATATCTCTTTTGCGGAATTATATGTAGAGATACGATTAAATTCGTTAGCATCTAATGAACAATATAAAACATTCATGGCTTTAGCATTAAGCTGAGCCATTTTCCTATCATTCTCATTCCAATCCCTTTCGGGCTTAGGAACAATAGAACCATCAACTACGTGTGTGGGTGTGCTAGGTCCATTAATTATAACACTCCATAATTCATAATCTGAAGCTTGAATGAATATTCTCATTCTTGCTTTCCAATATGAATAGTTGGAACCATTAAACAAGGGAGGTCTATTTATAGAATGACCTTCAGCAAATGAAGATCCAACTTGAGCTGCCATTTGGATCTTTAGCTATTGATCGTGTGATCAAATAAACAATGAGCACAAGCTCTGATACCAATTGTTGGCCTAGATGGCAACCCAAGAGGGGGGGGGTGAATTGGGTTCTTTAAAAATTTTAACCTTTCAACAACTATGTGCTTGGAGATAGATAAAATGCAATGCGAATGTTAAGTACAACCAAGGAGATAGAGAAAGAGATAATCAAAGCATGGCAAACACAAAGGTTTTATAGTGGTTCGTGTATCCAACACCTACGTCCACTCCCAAGATCCACTTGGGTCCACACTATAATCCTCTTGATTACAGTCGAGTTGTTTTACAAGATCACAACTCAAACTTGTTGTTTCCCAGGGATCACAACGAACCCAGCCAGTTTTTCGGGCTCACCAGCACAAAACCCTAAACTCAAGCTAATCTAGCTTGACCCGAGGTATACTACCTCCACTAGTTCATTCCCCTTGATAAAACTAGCACAAACAAGAAAGAATAATGTTTTTCAATAATACAAAGCTCCTCAAATGAGCGAATATTCAAAATGAATAAGCAAGGTTAGAAAAGCATGTTTTGAAGATTATTGGATTTGAGCTTTTCTTCTTTTCTTCTTTTCCTCTTCTCTCTAGAGATGTTGAATCAGGCCTCAGCTTTGATTCGTTGTAAATGTTGCAGATGAGAAGTTGAGAAAACATAGCTTTTTCTTCTATTTTGGGAATCCTCGATTTTTCCAATATGATCGCCTTGGATTTCTCTTTGAGCTTTTTGGAGTGGAAGGATTTGAGTTTGGATACTTTTCTCTTTGATTTCAGGCTCAAGACTTCTCGGATTTTTGATTTGTATTCACTCTGATTTTTTTGTTATATTTTTTTTTCAAACGAGCTTTCTTCCCTTTTTATAGATTTCCTTTAATCCGTTTTTGGTGAGAAAACTAGCCATTGGAATGTACCTGGAAAATTTTTCCAAACAAAATATATTCGTTAGAAGTTAGGTAAAAAGAAAATATTACCGTTAGAGCTGGTCTGGCATTTTAAAATTTCGTTCCAGATAGGTTGGAGTCGGCTCCAACTTTTCAGGTGTCGGCTCCAAGTCGTTTATCCAAAAATAGAAAGTTTGAGTTCGTCGAGGAGTCGGCTCGAAAAAGTTAGGTGTCGGCTCGCCATACTCAGGTGTCGGCTCCAAAAGACTGTAAGTGTCGGCTCTGAGATAGTCAAAAATCAAAAGTTCTGTCCCCGCATCAGAGTCGGCTCCAGACACTGTAAGTGTCGACTCCGAAACTCTGGGTGTCGGCTCCGAAACTCGAGGTGTCGGCTCCAGGATCTGAAACTTTGAAACTTATATTTTGCAATTGATTCAAAACACGTTTCTTAATGCCTTTAAATCAATCAAATATTTTTAAGCCCTGAAATACTTATCAAATCTATTAGTAATCAAATAAATATACTCAATTCCTTTATTAATCATCAAAATCAATAATTGGGTCAACATAGCGGAAGCGTGGTGGATCTTAAAGGAAGATTCAAGTGGGAGGATTCAAGATAAGCAAAGCTGTTTTTTCGCGAGTTAGCACTCCCGGAAATCCGATCATTCGGGGCTTCGTGTGGATGATACTAGAGGCCGGACGATTGAACAGCTGCAGAGCAATAAGGAATTACCTACTATTCTTAAGGTAAGCGATTTGATCCCTAGATCTTAAGGCAGGCTTCAAGATAAGTAGTATGAATAGTCATCTTGAAGATCAAGATATGATCTTGATATTTTTATTTATATGCATATTTTGGATCAATCGATCCTATATACAAGGCAAAGATATGATCTTGATGCATGTTAGATAGATTAGTATGTAATCTTTAAAATTCTGCATTGATAATTGTTATCAAATTTTTTAAAATATGCATGCCTTGGGGATTGTTTCTCCCTATAGATACACAGACTCAGATTTTGCTGATTGTAAGCTAGATAGAAATCAACTAGTGGAACCTATCAATTTCTAGGTATCAACTTAGTCTCCTGGTTTAGCAAGAAGCAAACTTTAGTAGCATTGTCTACAGCCGAGGCCGAATACATTGCAGTGGGAAGTTGCTATGCTCAAATCTTGTGGATTAAGCAACAACTAGAAGATTATGACATCAAACAAAAGGGCATTTTAATAAAATGTGATAACACTAGTACAATCAATTTGACTAAGAATCTCATCTAGCATTCTAGAACTAAACACATAGAAATTAGACATCATTTTATTAGAGATCATGTGAATAATGGTGATGTTATAATTGAATTTTTGTGTACTAAAAAGCAACTTGCTGATATTTTTATAAAACCACTTGAAGAAACTAAGTTTTATGAAATTAGAAGGGAACTCGGTATGATTGATCCTTCAATTCAGTAAGTTAGATTGTTTGGTTGCTTTGTCATGCTTATTGGATCTTTAGAAGCCCTTTGTATCCTCTAGATGATTATGAAAATCCTTTGTCTCATGAATACTTTCTGAATTTAGCTTCCACATTTTTGTTTACCTCCTGATAATCTTCATGCGTGAGAGTTCATGTTTTAGCTAATTATGAAGCTAGCTAGTCTAATTTGTGTGCGTATCAGTTAACTAGGCAGCCACCTAGGCTTATGTCATTTTCATCTTAGTTGACTGGAAAGTCAACTAATGACTCTTTTGAGTAAGTCTCATGTGGACGTGCTGGTGACTACTCTTCTCATCGAAAATTCCAAGAGTATTCAATGCTCTTACCATTTACTCCCCAGTTGACTAATTAGTTACTTGCATTAAAGTTACTTCATTAATGGAGCACCGACTAGTCAATTAACACATCTTTTACTTCATTTCCCTCACCAACTGGCATTCACTTCACCCTCTTTCCTTTATCAGTCCACTGACTAGCTAACTGAAAATTAACCCTCTAGCTAGCTGACTAGTCAACTGATTGGGACTCCATATAAACACCTCTTCTCACTGTGCACTCTCCTCATTTTTCACTTCTCACCAAGTACATCACTCTCAACCGGCTCCTTCTTGGCTCTTCACCGTGCTCCTCTTTCCCTCTCAACTCCTCTCCTCTCCAAGAAATAGGAAAGATGGATCCTATGAAGAAAAACCTTCGTGCAAGGGAAGATGTCTCCACTGATCTTGTAGGAAAGCCTCATCTTCATCTTCTTCACGGAGTTCCATTTCTTCAACCTCCAATATTGCAGCAAGAGTTTTAGCTAATGGGAGGTTAGTGGACTTTAATTTTTTTGACCAAAAAGGCTTTAAACTAAGTAGATTATTTGCTAAATAAGGTTGGGCCAATTTATTGAAAACCAAAAAGCCTATCTATCAAAACTTTATTTGTGAGTTTTATGAAAACATAAACTTTGGTGATGATATCATTTCTTCTGTTTTTAAAATTGTCAAAATAGAGTTCGACAACAGTATACTAGGATCCATTTTAAACATTCTTGATATTGGTATTATAGAAATTTTTTCTTGTGATAGAAAATATAGACTCGCCATTGTACTTGGTATAGAAGATGGTGAAGCTGATAATATTGAAAATCTTGATGCAAACAAGTTGAGTGTTGAAAATAGGTTACTTCATAGTATTGTTGCAAAAATCTTTGCCCCTCATGCGGGCTCATTTAATGTTGTGACCGACCATGACATTTACATTATGTACCATATCATCAATGAAACTTTTCTTGATTTCCCTGATTTTATGATGTCCATTATGAAGGAAGCCTTAGGACAAACCAAAGCCGCTTTGCCTTACGACATGTTCCTTATCTATGTTTTTGAATATTTCATGTTAAACTCAAGGATGAGATAGTTATAGAATTATGCCATTCTGATATCTTCAATGCTCACTCTCTTTACCGTATGGATTATGCTAAGGTGATGGTATTTGGACTAGAGTTAGAACCAGGACAGATGAAAATCCTATTCTTCCACCGATAATCCTACCACCTCAAGATTAGCCTCAACAAACTTGTTCTTTACCTGGATTTTTTAATTTTGACTTTCCTCAGCAACACCCTTTTATGACTACTACACAAGAGCCACATCCCTTTATGTCTGCAATGCATGAGTCACATTCTTTCATGTCTTCAGTGTTAGTAATAGTGCCCTAGGCTTATTATATGGACATGGTATTTTGAATATTTATGAATATTTACTATTATCATAATTTACATATTTATATATATAATGTCCTTGAATAATATTATGAATTATTCTAAATGTCCCTAATCAGTTATTGTTGTGGGAATAACAATAAATTAAGATTAGTATGAAATTTGATTGATATTCATGGGATGAATATGTGTATGAGATACAAATCAAATTTATATGTATTTGTTGAGAACAAATATTGGACAAGACCCGCCTTGAGATTAATACATGGATCAAAGTCATAAGTTAATCTCTAGTAGTTGTGTCATTAAATCCTTAGACCTGAGATTGCCATAGTTCTCAACATGAGGAATATTATGTTTTGACATAATCAAACGTTGTCTTTAACCGGATGATTATAAAGATTATGATTGAACATAATAAGAATCATGTAGTGAGATGTGAGTGATTAAGATGGAATTTGTCCCTTTTATTATAAGAGAGATATCTCTGGGCCCCTCGATGATTAAGACTGAGAAATGCATGGCCATGCTCAAATGAATTGATGGAGATCAATATCATTTGTTTAGTCAGTCTAATTGGGTTTTGAGAAATTAAAGATAGAGAGATATAAGGTTGATTTTATCCATGCCTTATATTCTATCAAGATATCATGTGACAAAAGGATTATGTTAATAGCTACTTTAAGGTTGTCTCGAAATATGAGCTTTTCATTTAACTTGGGTAGTCATAATGTCTTCCTAGAAGCCGCTTATGACTTGTAGGTTCAAATGTGATTTAGACCTACTGCCAACGTTAATTGAACCTATAGGGTCGCACACTAAGAACGGACAATAATGGTTACGATTTGTTACTCTCTATATAATTTAAAATGATGAGATTATTTTAAATTATAAATAATAATTAGTTGTCATTTAGATTCGAGTTTAATTTTAAGAAAATTTAAATTTGTAATTTAAATTGTGACAAGTAATTAAACTGTTGCATTTTCTTATTGGATAAGGAAATAATCCATAAAGTTTTTTTTGGTTAAAAATATATATTCCTTATTTTGTAAGGAAAGGATTTAAATTGTTATTATTTAAAAGAAGTTTTAAATAAATATCAATTAAAATCTTAGTTAACCAAAATTCATAGCATGCTTGTATATATGTTCGATATATACGTTTTAGAGTCTACGGGGCATTTGAAAGGTAACATCGATTGGGGCATTTGAAAGGTCACGTCGATTGGGGCTTTTGAAGCATCATATCTTTTGCCTTAAAGATGAAAAAACAGAGATTTAAAAACATGGTTCATTTTTATGAAAATGGAATGGTTGAACTAGCATTCAAAACCATTTTGGTGTCCGTTCGTGTGTGGATACTTGTAGAGGGTGATCGTCTTTCTGAAAGGCAGCACCTTTGAAGATCCGAGAAAACCCAACACAAGAACATAAGGATTACAGACTGATTAAAAAGGTAATAACAAAAGGTAATAACAAAAGGTAATATTTTGTTTATCCTTCTTTCGGTTTTTATGAAACGCATATGATTCTTGGTGGGTTATAAATTTATTTATTTTCGCTGCAATTTTATTCCAATTAGATTGGGATTTTTCATTCTGTAACCCAATAGTGGTATCAGAGCCTCTTGCGTTTTCATAAAAATTGAAACTGCCATGTTTGATTGTATGTATGAGATGTATATGATCTTAGCATGGTTTGCGTTCTTGTATATATATGATATTAGTATTTGCACGAACGACATAGATAATAGGTTTTCTAAGGTGTTAATTGATGAATCTATTTCCTGTAAGGATTTGTTAATATGATTAAAAATCCGAATGGGATATTGCAATTAAAGTGTTTAATATCTTGATATATGATTTCGATGATGTCTTAATTAGATTAATACATGAACTGAATTCACATATCAATAAGGATTTATCAATTGCTGTTTATGGTGGTGCGGATGTGAGCCTTAAATTTATTAATGAGATCAATAAAATTAAATTTTAGGATGAAACTTTATTGTATCTCCAAATTTTAGGAACCGCAGTACTACCTAATCAGAGCGCCTTGTAAATTTAATTGGTTTTAAAAACACGCCTATTTTCTTTAATGCAATATGTATATGCTATATGATAACATGATATATTTTGCATGGTGTGTTGCTTTGCTTTGTATGGTGCATGGTATGGCCTTGTGACCAATATAATTGGCAGGTTTTTATTATTCTTTTATAAGGGTTGTAATTATCACATATATGGCCTGCGTGCTATTTTGTTTCATTATAATTTTCTTTTACTTTTAGTAGTATTTGTTTATTTATTATAATAAAGCAAGAAGACAAAGCAAACTATTTAAAATCCTGCAATCCAACCATGGTGATAGAGGAGCTAGGTGTCTATGCACATGATGATGGTCAAGTAGACATTATGGTGTTGCTCATTATTACCTAGGATTGACCATTGATCTTCATATTGGCTTATGAAGATCAATCTGATAAGGTCATACTATGACATGTTTATTATATACATGTATGAGATGCTATGTATGATGTTTCATAAGTATGTGATGCTATGTATGATATCAATGAGTAAGTGATACTAAATGCATGATGAGATATGCTAATCTATCTAGATCCCTCACATAAAATCTTAAGTTGACATGCCATCCATATTTAAACACTTGTCAAGGATTTTATCACCTTAATGTGGGTTCTACCAAAGTAGAAGTACATTGGGTTACATTAATGAGGCAAGATGGGTAATGGTGCTACCCATATGTTTAAAAATGGTTTAACTTAATTAGGTTATCAAAACGGTTTTGGGCCTAATGGCATGAGATGAGATTTAAACATGCCGAGACATATGATGTCATAATCTCATAAATTTCTAAGAGTCGCATGAGTTGCAATTGGTAAGAGTTACATACCTAAAAACTTAATTTTAAGCGTCATGCCAAAGCTGACTTAAAGTTGAGTATAATATGGATCTTAGCTCACTAAATTAATATGATTTTATCATTGAGGGTTGTTAATTTAGTGGGAGTTTTTCATAATCAAAATATTTAACAAACTTTGCATTTATTGTAGATGGCCAACAATGATAACAATTCTACTATGTCACTGCGATCAATCCTTGCGAAGGACAAACTTACTGGGATTAATTTCCTTGATTGGTTTCAAAATTTGAGAATTGTTCTCAAACAAGAAAGGAAGCTTTATGTCCTGGATCAACCTCACCCTGAAGAACCAGCCGATAATGCTTCTAGAGCTGAAAAGAATGCTTATGAGAAGCATCATAATGACTCTATTGATGTTGCATGCTTGATGCTAGCTACCATGAGTTCTGAACTTCAGAAAGATTTGGAAAACATGGAAACTTATGATATGATTGTCAATCTAAAGGAAATGTTCCAGCAACAAGCAAGGCAAGAAAGGTATGATACTACTAAGGCATTGCACTCTTGTAAAATGGCTGAGGGTGCTTCAGTTAGTGCTCATGTGTTGAAAATGAAAGGCTATATTGAGCACCTTGATAGGCTTGGATTTCCAATGAGCCAAGAGTTGGCAACAGATTTGATCCTAAATTCACTTCCTGATAGTTATGATCAGTTTATCATGAACTATAACATGAATGAAATGGACAAATCAATTTTTGAGCTGCATACGATGCTTAAAACTGCTGAACAGAATATTAAGTCCAAGCCTAGCCATATTCTGATGGTTCAAAAGGGAAAGGGCCTTATGAAGAAAAGAAAAGAAAAGGGTAAGGGAAGGGCTGGAAAGTCCAATGCTCATCCCAAGCCCAATCCTAAACCCAAGGCTAAAGCCCCAAAGGAGGGTGTCTGTTTCTTTTGCAATGAACCTGATCATTGGAAGAGAAACTGCAAGCTGTGTTTGGATAATGATGGTTTTTTTTATTATTATTGAGAATAATAATTGCTCCATTTATCATAAAGACATGTTCTATGCAAATGCTGAATTACTAGATGGTCTTTATGTTTTGAATCTTCAAAAATCCAACAATTCTTCTATCTATAACATAACTACTAAGAAAGTTAAGTCCAATGACTTAAATTCAACCTATCTTTGGCATTGTCGCCTTGGCCACATAAATGAGAAACGCATATCAAAACTCCATCAAGATGGACTTTTGAACTCATTTGATTTTGAATCATATGATACATGTGAATCTTGTCTATTGGGTAAGATGACAAAGGATCCCTTTACTGGACACAGTGAAAGGGCCAATGAATTATTGGGCCTAATACATACAGATGTATGTGGACCATTAAGTTCAGAAGCCATAGGAGGTTACAAGTACTTCATTACATTTACTGATGACTTCAGTAGATATGGTTATGTCTACTTGATGAGACACAAATCTGAATCATTTGAAATGTTTAAATCTTTTCAATATGAAGTACAAAACCAACTTGGCAAGACAATCAAGGCACTTCGATCTAATCGAGGTGGAGAATATTTGAGCCAAGATTTTTATAACCATCTTAGAAGTTGTGGAATCATTCCACAGCTAACTCCTCCTGGAACACCGCAATGGAATTGTGTGTTTGAAAGAAGGAATCGAACCTTATTAGATATGGTTCGATCTATGATGAGTCTAACAGATCTTCCACTTACCTTTTGGGGTTATGCACTTGCCACAGCTGCGTTCACACTAAATCGAGTTCCAACCAAAGCGGTTGAAAAGACGCCATATGAGATGTGGAATGGTAAAAAGCCCAGTTTATCTTTTCTTAAGATTTGGGGTTGTGAAGCTTATGTAAAACGTCAAGTTTCAAATAAGCTAGAACCCAAGTCTGATAAATATTTTTTTGTGGGATATCCTAAAGAGACTAAAGGATACTACTTTTACAATCCCATTAAGAACAAAGTGTTTGTTGCTTGGAATAGTGTCTTTCTAGAAAGCGAATTTATTTCTAAAGGAACCAGTGGGAGCAAGGTACAAATCGAAGAGATTCGAGAACCACAAGATAACATTGAACCGCCTGTGGATGCTCAAAGTCAACAAACCACTGTTGACACACCACCTGTAGCACAAAAGTTATGTAGATCTGATAGGATACGTCATGAGCCGAGAGATATGGATTTCTTGTGACTGATAATCATGATGTATTGTTAGTGGATCAAAATGAACTTACTACCTATCAAGAGGCTATGTTAGATCCAGACTCTGAGAAATGGTTAGAGGCCATGAAGTCTGAAATCTAATCCATGTATGATAATCAGGTATGGACCTTGATTGAGCCACCTGAAGGTACAAAGACTATTGGGTGCAAATGGGTTTTCAAAAAGAAAACTGACATGGATGGTAAAGTGCATACTTACAAAGCAAGGCTAGTTGCAAAAGGTTTCAAACAAACTCATGGTATAGACTATGATGAAACTGTTTCACCGTAGCCATGCTTAAGTCTATTAGAATTCTTATTGCCATTGCTGTATATTATGACTATGAGATTTGGCAAATGGATGTTAAAACAGCATTTCTTAATGGAAACTTACTTGAGGATGTGTACATGACACAACCTGAGGGTTTTGTACAACCTGAGAATTCTAGTAAAGGATGCAAGCTTCAAAGATCCATTTATGGTTTGAAGCAGGCTTCTCGGAGTTGGAATCTTCGTTTTGATGAATCAGTCAAAGAGTTTGGATTTATCAAAAATGAAGATGAACCTTGTGTTTACAAGAAAGTTAGTGGGAGCGCCATTGTATTTTGGTCCTATATGTTGATGACATTTTACTCATTGGGAATGATATCCCTACCTTATAGAGTGTCAAGTCTTGGTTAGAAAAATGTTTCTCAATGAAAGACTTAGGTGAAGCTGCTTATATCCTAGGGATAAAGATCTATAGAGATAGATCTAAGAGGCTGATTGGTCTAAGTCAAAGTACTTACATAGACAAAGTACTGAAAAGGTTCAGTATGCAAGATTCCAAGAGAGGATACTTGCCTATGTCTTATGGTATTACACTCAGCAAATCTCAGTATCCTAACACAAAAGATGAGCGAGAGCACATGAGTAAGATTACTTATGCTTCAGCAATAGGATCTATCATGTATGCTATGTTGTGCACTAGAGCAGATGTCTCTTATGCTTTAAGTATAACGAGTAGATACCAGTCAGATCTCGGTGAGAGTCACTGGACGGCGGTCAAGAACATTCTTAAGTATCTGAGAATATCTAAAGATATGTTCTTGGTGTATGGCGGATTGGAAGATGATCTCGTTGTAAGTGGTTACACAGATGCAAGCTTTCAATCTGACAAAGATGATTTTCGATCGCAGTCAGGATATGTGTTTTGTTTAAATGGTGGTGCTGTTAGCTGAAAGAGTTTGAAGCAAAGCACTTTTGCTGATTCTACAACTGAAGCTGAATACATAGTAGTATCTAATGCAGCAAAGGAAGCAGTTTGGATCAAGAAGTTTATTACTGACCTTGGAGTGGTTCCTAGCATCACAAATCCTGTTGATGTTTATTGTGACAATAATGGTGCTATCGCACAAGAAAAAGAACCTAGGTCACATCAGCGATCCAAATGCATTCTTAGGCGTTATCATCTCATTCGAGAAATCATTGAGAGAGGTGACGTAAAAAATATGCAAAGTTCCAACAGATGACAATGTTGCTGATCCATTGATTAAGCCTCTACCACAAGCAAAGCATGATCGTCATGCTAGGTTCATAGGTATTAGATACATTGTTGAGTGGGCCTAGTGCAAGTGGGAGATTGTTAGTAATAGTGCCTTAGTCCTATTGTATGGACATGGTATTTTGAATATTTATGAACATTTACTATTATCATAATTTGCATGTTTATTATATAATAATGTCCTTGAATAATATTATGAATTATTCTAATGTCCCTAATTGGTTATTGTTGTGGGAATAACAATAAATTAAGATTAGTATGAAATTTGATTGATATTCATGGGTGAATATGTGTATGAGATACAAATCAAATTTATATGTATTTGTTGAGAACAAATATTGGACAAGACCCGCCTTGAGATTAATACATGGATCAAAGTCATAAGTTAATCTCTAGTAGTTGTGTCATTAATCCTTAGACCTGAGATTGCCATAGTTCTCAATATGAGGAATATTATGTTTTGACATAATCAAACGTTATCTTTAACCGGATGATTATAAATATTATGATTGAACATAATAAGAATTATGTAGTGAGATGTGAGTGATTAAGATGGAATTTATCCCTCTTATTATAAGAGAGATATCTCTGGGCCCCTCGATGATTAAGACTGAGAAATGCATGGCCATGCTCAAATGAATTGATGGAGATCAATATCATTTGTTTAGTCAGTCTAATTGGGTTTTGAGAAATTAAAGATAGAGAGATATAAGGTTGACTTTATCCATGCCTTATATTCTATCAAGATATCATGTGACAAAAGGATTATGTTAATAGCTACTTTAAGGTTGTCTCGGACATGAGCTTTTCATTTAACTTGGGTAGTCATAATGTCTTGCTAGAGGCCGCTTATGACTTGTAGGTTCAAAATGTGATTTAGGCCTACTGCCAACGTTAATTGAACCTATAGGGTCGCACACTAAGAATGGACAATAATGGTTACGATTTGTTACTCTCTATATAATTTAAAATGATGAGATTATTTTAAATTACAAATAATAGTTAGTTGTCATTTAGATTCGAGTTTAATTTTGAGAAAATTTAAATTCGTAATTTAAATTGTGACAAGTATTTAAACTGTTGCATTTTCTTATTGGATAAGGAAATAATTCATAAAGTTTTTTTGGTTAAAAATATATATTTCTTATTTTGTAAGGAAAGGATTTAAATTGTTATTATTTAAAAGGAGTTTTAAATAAATATCAATTAAATCTTAGTTAACCAAAATTCTTAGTAGGCTTGTATATATGTTCGATATATACGTTTAGAGTCTGCGGGGCATTTGAAAGGTAACGTCGATTGGGGCATTTGAA
>UESW01001589.1:311619-411094 GCA_900491605.1 Calamus simplicifolius | reverse complement strand
GGTTGTCGCTGGATATTGGCATGACGTTGGCAGATATCACACCTCTTGACAAGCTCGGCCGCGTCCTCCTTCATCGTCAGCCAGAAGTACCCTTGGCGCAGAGCCTTGTAAGCCAGGGCTCTGCCCCCCAGATGACTCCCGCATATGCCTTCATGGATCTCCCTAAGGATATAATCCGACTCCGATGGCCCTACACACCTAAGGACCGGATATGAGAATGATCTTCGATAAAGCTTCCCGTCCATCATCAAGAATCTCGGGGCCCTTCGCCTAAGCTGTTTGGCCTCCGCTGGGTCCCCCGGGAGGGTACCGTCGGTCAAGTATCGGATGTAGGCATCCATCCAGGAGGGCTCCGGCTCCACTGGCAACACTTCTTCCGCGGTCTCAATGCTTGGGACTGGTAGATGCTCCACGTATGTCCTCCCTAACGCCCCATCGACCGAAGTGGCCAAGCGGGACAGGGAGTCAGCTCTGGCATTCTCTGCCCTGGGGATATAGCTGACACGGAAGTAAGAAAAATGAGACGCCTGGGACTGCACCTTGCTCAGGTAACGGGACATGATCGGGTCCCTAGCCTCATATTCACCAGTAATTTGCCCAGAAATGAGCTGAGAGTCGGTAAAGGCCCTCAAGCGCCCCGCGCCCAATTCCTTGGCTAGTCTCAACCCCGCCAGCAGGGCTTCGTACTCCGCCTGATTATTGGTCGCCGGGAACTGGAATCTGAGGGCGTACTCTACTACATCTCCCTCCGGGCTTGCAAGGATGAGCCCGGCTCCGCTCCCTTGGGAGTTTGCCGCTCCGTCCACATGCAGGATCCAATCCTCCACCTCCCCTGATGAGGGGGGGTCCCCAAACTCCTCCGGTTGCGCCTCCTCCACGTCCTTCTCGGTCCAGGAGCATTCGACTAGGAAATCCGCCAACACCTGAGACTTCATGGCTGATCTCGGTCGGATGGACAGATCGAACTCGCCTAGCTTGATGGCCCATTTAGCCAGCCGGCCGGAGGTGTCGGGGCGAGACAGGATAGCTCGCAGGGGCTGATCCGTAAGCACCACGATGGGATGAGCTTGAAAATAAGGCCGAAGGCGCTGAGTAGAGACCACCAGAGCGAAGATGATCTTCTCAGTTTTTGAATACCTGGTCTCCGCGTCATGGAGTATTTTGCTGGTGTAGTAGATTGGCTTCTGAGCTCCGTCGGTATCCATGTGCACCAGTACCGAGCTGACGGCCTCCGGGGAAGCGGCCAGATACAGGAAGAGCTCCTCCCCATTTTCGGGCTTGGATAGCAGCGGTGGAGTGGAGAGAAACTGCTTCAATTCTTCAAAGGAGCTCTGACATTCTTTCGTCCACTCGAAGCCGTTAATCTTGCGCAGCGCCTTGAAAAAGGGTAGACACCTCTCCGCCGACCTTGACATGAAACGACTCAAGGCCGCCACCCTCCCCGTCAGGCGCTGCACCTCCTTCTTGCTGACCGGGGGCCGCATCTCCAGGATAGCTCTGATCTTGTCGGGGTTGGCTTCGATCCCGCGCTGGGTCACCATGAAACCCAGGAACTTGCCGGCCGCCACTCCAAAGGCGCATTTGTGGGGGTTGAGCTTCATCCGGTACCGGCGCAGATTGCCGAAAGTCTCCCCGAGATCGGTCACATGGTCTTCTGCGCTGGTGCTTTTAGTCAGCATGTCGTCCACATAGACCTCCATATTGCGCCCCAGCTGATTCTCGAAAACCTTGTTCATCAACCTTTGATAAGTGGCCCCGGCGTTTTTCAGCCCGAAAGGCATCACTCTGTAACAGTAGATCCCCTTCTCCGTGACAAAGGAGGTTGCCTCCTCGTCTACTGAGCTCATCTTGATTTGATTGTACCCCGAGAACGCATCCATGAAACTGAGCGTCCCGTGCCCGGAAGTGGCGTCCACCAGCTGGTCGATTCGGGGGAGCGGAAAGCTGTCCTTGGGGCACGCCTTGTTGAGGTCGGTGAAGTCCACACACATCCTCCAGCTCCCACTGGCCTTCCGAACCATCACGACATTCGCCAACCAGTCGGGGTAGCGCACCTCACGAATGTGGCCAGCCGCCAACAGCTTCCGCACCTCCTCGTCAACAGCCTTCTGCCGGTCCGGAGCAAAACTCCTTTTCTTCTGCCTGATGGGCCGGCACTCTGGTCGGATGTTGAGCTGGTGTGTAATCACCTCCTCCGGGATCCCGGGCATGTCAGATGCTGACCACGCGAAGACGTCGGCGTTGGCCCGCAGAAAGGTTAGGAGCTGGTCACGGGCTTCGTCAGGAAGCGAGGCTCCGACTCGAACCGTCTGCGCGGGGTCCTCCCCGAGGGGGAAGGTAAGCAGCCGCTCGGCCGGTTCCCCCCTCCTCTCCAAGTCCCGTGGGTCAAGAGTTCCGATGTCGATGTCGACGGTGGTGCAAGCACTGCCCCCTGGGGACTGGGGGCCAAGTGATAGCATAGCGCCGGCAGGTCCTGCTCTCCTCGCATCTCGCCGATCCCGCTGGTGGTTGGGAACCTCACTAGGAGTCGCTTGGTGGAAATGACGGCATCCAAGAGGTTGAGCCCGGGCCTCCCAAGAATCGCATTGTACGCCAGGGGCACACGGACCACCAAAAACTTTATAAGGACAGTGCTCTGGCACGGAGCCATTCCGGCTGTCACAGGAAGAGTAATCTCCCCCTCGACCCTCACAGAATCCCCCGTGAATCCCATCAAAGGCGTGACGACAGGTTGAAGTAAATCATGCGACAGGTTCATGCGAACAAAGGCGTCGTAGTTTAAAACATCTACTGAACTTCCACTGTCGACCAGGATTCGTTTTACAGGGTGCTTAGCAATCGTCATGGATACGACGACGCTATCATCATCTTTGTTTACAACCCCCTCTAGGTCCTCTTCGAAAAAAGGAATTACAGCCTCCGCTCCTCCCTCCCCCCTCGGTCTCTTCGGCGGGCCCCCTGCCCCCCAGGAGATCATCGCTACCGTCTTCTCCGTCGGGGCGTTATCAATCATCGGCGGTGCAGGCGCTGATGGGCCGGGAGCTCCTGGGTTGTTCCTTTGGACGAACTTCCTCAGGTGGCCCTGTTGAATGAGATCTTCAATGGCTTTCTTCAGCTGCCGGCAGTCGTCGGTGTTGTGGCCATGGTCCCGGTGGTAGCGGCAGTAGAGGTTCTTGTTCCGGGGGATCTTCGGGTTGATGGGAGGAGGACGTTGCAGGTAAGGCTCCCCTTCGATCTCGAGCAGGATCTGGGATATGGGAGCAAGCAACGGAGTGTACGGCCCGTCTCTTGGTGCAGGAGGTCGAGGGCGGTTGTCTGGTCGGCGAGGAGGCTCGGGCCTCCTGGGGCGGGCTTCCGCAGGTTCTGGCTGGGTTGGCTTCCGGGGTACACTCCCGCCGGCCTCACGCCGAGAAAAGTCAGCTTCATCTGCCCGGATGTACTTCTGGGCGCGGATCAGGAGTTCGGAGTAGGAACCCGGCGGCTTCTTGTCAAGAGAATACGCGAAACGGGAAGGGCGGAGCCCTCGCTTCAGAGCCAAGGTAGCCACTGAGTCCTCCAAGTTATATACCTCCAGGGCGGCCTCCTTAAACCGGGCGACGTAGTCTCGCAGGGACTCGCCATTCTTCTGCTGGACAGCAAATAGACTGTCCGCCACCCTCGGGATCTTCCGGCAGGCGTCAAAGTGGGCCAGGAAAGCCCTCTCCAACTGGCGAAAGGAGTCGATGCTCCGTGGCGGCAGGCGAGAGTACCAGGCCCGGGCAGCTTTTTTCAGAGTAGCAGGGAAGGCCACACACATAAGGGAGTCTGTGGCCCCCTGAACCTGCATGAGCACCTTGTAACTTTCCAAATGGTCCAGGGGGTCCGTAGTCCCGTCATAAGGGTCCAGCTGAGGAAGGCGGAACCGGGTAGAGATTGGCTCCTCCATGATGCGGCGGGACAGGGGAGGCCGACTGTCGTAATCAGTCTCCGGCAGGTGGGTGATTCGACGGCTAAGTTCTTCCAACTTCTGATTACACTCCTCGAGTCGCCGCTCAGCTCGGCGAGGCATCCGGCCATCAACGGAGCCCTCCCCTGAAGACTCAGAAGAAGAGCGGAGGCGACGATGTCGGCGCGCGCGCTCCGCCTCCTTTCCGTGCCGTCGCTTAGGAGAGATGCTGGCGTGGCGAGAAGGAGACCGGGGCCTTTTGGACGCCTCGCGGCGATGCGGCTTGGCTGGAGATCGGCGGTGATGATCTGCAGGAACGGGCGACCTCCGGCGGGAGGAGTGCTGACTGGGCTGCACCGCCCCTGGGACAGATGGGCTCGGCTCCGGCTGTCGCAAGGCTACTTGTTGCTGCTGCTGCATGCTTTTGACCGCCGCTGCCAGCGACTGGACCTGGGTGGCCAGGGCAGCGAATCGATCTTCTTGAAGTGGCTGTGGAGCAGATGCAGGGGCGCCATTCTGCGGAGCAGAAGGCCCTGCCTCCTGGAGGTTCGGAGGCTCTGGGAAACAAGATACGAGAGCTGGGGGGGCCTCCGCGGGTGGACCAGCCCCGCAGCGCTGCCTCCCAGCGCGACCGGCTGAAGCTCCCTTCATTCGAGTTGTCACCATGGCTTTAAGGTCTCGAAGAAGAAAGCCGCTGGTTCGAAGTCTCTCTTACACTCCCCCCTACCTGGCGCGCCAATCTGATGACGCCAAGTCACCGCCTTCGAACGTCGGGGAAGACGGATGTCTCGCTCCGGGAAATCCTGCAAGAAAAGTCCCCGGGGACCGGTAGCACCGGTGGGGACCCTCCGACGATCAAGTTAGTGGCTTGGGTTCAGACAAGGAACCACCCCCCGCGAAGAGAAGCTGGGGCAGTTAGGGTTTTTGCTGGGAGGAAGAAAGCTCAGAGAACCAGAGTTCGGATCCCCCTTACAGCCTGAATATGTCTCTTTTATACCTGTCCGAATACAGTGACTTGCAGCTTCGGAAGACCTTTCTTGTACTGTCACCGATGGATGTGACTGGGCTCCATTGCTAGAGGCGGCGAGTCGTACACCCTAGTAAGGCATGGTGGCGCACAGAGGCATGCAACGCGCCAAACATCGTTATGAGGCATGACCCTCCGTACCGGGGCACACTTTACAGGAGTACTAAATGGCACTACGGCAAGGCACAGCCATGTGCCGAAGATCATGTGTGAGCACCGTGCATGCTGATAGTTGCTGTTTTCTTCGGCGGTTGAATAGCGTGTTGACCATGCACCCTGAGGCCAGTAGGGGCCCCGGGGTTAAGAAATGATGACCCCACCCCGACCCTAAGGGGGTGCCGGAGGTGGGGAAATGACCGTTCACCCCGAGGCCGGTAGGGGCCCCGGGGTTAAGAAATGATGACCCCACCCCGACCCCAAGGGGGTGCCGGCGGTGGGGAAATGACCGTTCACCCCGAGGCCGGTAGGGGCCCCGGGGTTAAGAAATGATGACCCCACCCCGACCCCGAGGGGGTGCCGGCGGTGGGGAAATGACCATTCACCCCGAGGCCGGTAGGGCCCCGGGGTTAAGAAATGATGACCCCACCCCGACCCCGAGGGGGTGCCGGAGGTGGGGAAATGACCATTCACCCCGAGGCCGGTAGGGCCCCGGGGTTAAGAAATGATGACCCCACCCCGACCCCGAGGGGGTGCCGGAGGTGGGGAAATGACATTCACCCCGAGGCCGGTAGGGCCCCGGGGTTAAGAAATGATGACCCCACCCGACCCCGAGGGGGTGCCGAGGTGGGGAAATGACCGTTTACCCCGAGGCCGGTAGGGGCCCCGGGGTTAAGAAATGATGACCCCACCCCGACCCCGAGGGGGTGCCGGCGGTGGGGAAATGACCGTTCACCCCGAGGCCGGTAGGGGCCCCGGGGTTAAGAAATGATGACCCCACCCCGACCCCGAGGGGGTGCCGGCGGTGGGGAAATGACCGTTCACCCCGAGGCCGGTAGGGGCCCCGGGGTTAAGAAATGATGACCCCACCCCGACCCCGAGGGGGTGCCGGCGGTGGGGAAATGACCATTCACCCCGAGGCCGGTAGGGCCCCGGGGTTAAGAAATGATGACCCCACCCCGACCCCGAGGGGGTGCCGGAGGTGGGGAAATGACCGTTTACCCCGAGGCCGGTAGGGGCCCCGGGGTTAAGAAATGATGACCCCACCCCGACCCCGAGGGGGTGCCGGCGGTGGGGAAATGACCGTTTACCCCGAGGCCGGTAGGGGCCCGGGGTTAAGAAATGATGACCCCACCCCGACCCCGAGGGGGTGCCGGAGGTGGGGAAATGACAGTTCACCCCGAGGCCGGTAGGAGCCCCGGGTTAAGAAATGATGACCCCACCCCGACCCCGAGGGGGTGCCGGAGGTGGGGAAATGACAGTTCACCCCGAGGCCGGTAGGGGCCCCGGTGTTAAGAAACGATGACCCCACCCCGACCCGAGGGGGTGCCGGAGGTGGGGAAATGGCGGTGACTGCCGTTACCCTGCCTGATGACGTTGGGATCAGTCATATCAAAAATTGTCCTTTATTCTTCTCAGAATAGAAGTATATCCTATGCCAGTGCAAAACAACACCATCATCTTCATCACCCAAGCTTCTTTCTTCATCAAATATGGGAGAAATATATACTACATGCAATGCTTGAGCAGATATTATGATTAGTTATCATCTTGATATCAACCTTTTGCAAGATCCTCGAAAGCTTTCTTCTCAAGAATTAGGAGATTTTTTTGAAAACCCATCATCCGGGACAGAATAGAAATTGAAAATTCGATCTGTGGAGAAGTTACTTAGCTACACTGATGCATTAGAATGGAACCCCGCAAGAAACAAGTGCTTAAAGGTGGGGAAAAAAGACAAGAAAGAACAGTTCTAATATTGTCAAACTAAAATGTGATGTAATATAGAAACATAGATCAACAAGTGGCTTAGAAAAAAAAAATGGAGGAGAGAGAAATGCCCCGAACTCACCGGACCTAGAAGAGGAGTTCGATCGAGTAAAGACACTCAAAAAGTTCTTGCTCCTCCCGGCTACAGCAGCACCGATTCAAAGGAGAAGAGAGAGGAGAACACAAGAGGAAAGGGGCTTATATATAGAGGGGAGGGGGGCGGGGTGTGGGGGAATGGAATAAGAAGAAAATTGCAGCGAGAATTTTAGAATGATCACTCTATATCAAGAGCTATTTTTGTTGCAGACCGACGTGAGAGCTGTTGGAAAATTGACGGCAGGTCTCTCGTTGACTTATCTGGAAATAGATTGTCGAGTCTCTCTTAAAAATCATTGTGCTCGGTAATAATAGCTATAGCATATATATTCCCTACCAATATTAATGATTTCCTAAAACTCAAAGTTTGCTTGGATACAGTTAAAGGAATCAAATCTTTGCTATGGCTAAAAACTCGGGATTTCTCTTTGGTCTTTGCAGTGGTGGAATCGAGCTAAAAATGTGCTGGCTCACCGTTGTTAGTATTGCCTCAATTAATTTCGTTTGTGATGAGGGGTAAAATCGTCATTGCATTGTTGATCGCTCACATCGGCGATGGGGTCGCGCCCAGTCCAAATGCCCTGCTGGTACGACATTCTAGCGACAAGAGTCTCTCATTATGAAGAAAGAGAACAAGAGGGAAAAAAGGGTCACGCCATGTGCGTGGGTTCTCCCAACGGCCCCCTCATTAATATCCGTCAAATCAATAAGCCGGAGCATTCAATGGTGCAGAAATGGTCATAATGACTTGGCCAGCATTTAATGGAATAAAAAGAGAGGAGAAAGCATCGGCCAATATGCCTCGGAAAATATAGTTCGGCAAATATACTTCGGCCATCATAGCTTGGCCAGCTTCAGCATAGCTCGGCCACATAGCTCGGCCAGCATAGCTCCTCAGCCTCAGCCAGCTTCAGCATAGCTCGGCCAACATATCTCGGCCAGCCTCAGCCTCAGCCAGCTTCAGCATAGCTCGGCCACCATAGCTCGGCCAACATAGCTCGGCCAGCCTCAGTCTCAGCCAGCTTCAGCATAGCTCGGCCAATATAGCTCGGCCAGCATAGCTCGGCCAGCCTCAGTATCAGCCAGCTTCAGCATAGCTCAGCCAGTATAGCTCGGCCAACATGCCTCGGCAAATATAGTTCGGCCTCCGCAACCACGCTATATCTTTTGCATCAAGGCATTTATGACCTCATAAAAGCCGCATAAATTCACCTGCTTTAAGGCATTCAATGCCTTATTTTCTTCCATTATTAAGGCATTTATGACTGCAACGTTGCCCCCTTGGCACTTTTGCGTAAGGAAGGATGGCGTAATAAAGCCGAGAGAATTCTTGACTCCATGCTTCACAGAAGTCCGACTCGGCCAACCACATTGTACTTCGGCAGGTTCGGCCAACCTTATGCCTCGGCAACCCGAGCTATTCTTATGCTACTGCCATCAAGGCCAGACCATTCCTCGGCCATTCGATCCGAGCTACTTCAGACCTCTGCGGAATCTGGCGCGGGAGAGTTCAAATTCACTGTAACAGAATAAGATTCCAAACAAGAAATCATGCCAAGACGTGGCCTAGGACCTACAATAGTGGCCTAGGGACCACGCAGCCATTGAGTCTCGATCCATCGGCCAGCTCTTCCCGCCTCCCAGCCGTCGATCCTCTAACTAACCAGATACGGATCCTACCGGCCCTGTAACAACCTGATTTGAATCCGTTTCGAATCCCAACAACTTTCAGACCTCATCCAGAGCACGTCCAAGAAGTCAGGTGACCGCCTATAAATACTACCACCCTCAAAGCCTCTCAGGTACGGCTATTCTGCGCCCATTTTTCATTTATAGTTCTTACACTCCGCCATGAAAGCTCCCACGAGAGCTCGGAGGAACTCTTCCTGGGGGATCCTTCTCCCCATATTTGTTGACTGCTGGTCTCCACTGACTTGGGCGTCGGAGGGTCTTCCGCAGAGGGCCACCCCAACGCCTCTCGCGTGAGGACTGTCTCGCAGGTCCGCCCCAGAGGGAGCCCGTACTGCATCCCGATCGCGCCCGAGCCGAAGGACAGATTTCAGCGGCAACAGATTGGCGCTAGAGGAAGGGCCTCAAGTCCCGTTAAACTTGAAAAAAGAAGACAAGGATCTCGATCTGAAAGAGAACCTCTCCAATGGCTAATCGGAGAGGGGCAACTTCTGAAGCCCAGGACCGGGTTGCCTCCCAGAGACCCAATCTGATGAGTATCATGGCACTGCCGCTGCCACCAGCTAAGACTCCGTCGCCACCAGCTATCCCAGTGACCCAGGACCCGTTCGCCACACTGGTCCAGCAGGTCCAGGCCCTGATCCGTCTAGTTTAGGAGCGCCATACGACTCCCCATCCAGTTGTAGCTACCCCTGCTCTATGCCTCCCAGAAGAGGCCGCAGCTCCTCTTTCTCCAGCCACTTCTTCTTCTGGTCCGCATGGAGTTGCGGACCCCCCATGTTGACCTAAGGAGGCCAGACTAGTCCCGCAAGGGGCTGCGACAAGGATCTCCCCAGATCTCGCCAGGCCCGATTCATCTCTCCGGTGTCCTCTCGCCACGACTCGACGCCATCTCCGCCTTCTCCTTGCCTTAGCACAACAGATCGGCTTCCATAGCCGCGCTATACGCACCAAGGCGTTTATGGCCTCATAAAGGCCATGTGCATCTACCTGCATTTAATGCCTTATCTCCTTCCATCATTAAGGCATTTATGGCTGCCGCGTTGCACCCTAGGCACCTTTTGCGTGAGGAAGGATGGCGTCATAAAGCCAAGACAAGGAGTTCTTGACTCCATGCTTCACAGAAGTCCAACGTCCAGCTTCAACCTCGGCCAGTGGATCTACCGCACCACACAGAGAGTTCCCACAGGCAAGACCCCGTTTCGGATGGCCTTCGGCGTAGAAGCTGTCATCCCCGTGGAGATAGGACCCCCTATCCGCGGATGCTATCATGCCTCCAGAGTCAAAGGGAGATCCTTCTCGCCCGGCAACCCTGTTCTCCGGAAAGCATCTGTCTCCAAACCGCTGGAGCAAGGAAAACTGGCAACAAATTGGGAAGGCCCCTACCAAGTGGCGGAGATCATTGGACCAGGAACCTACAAGCTGCAAGATCTAAACGGAAAGTTTGTCCCCCGGACGTGGAACTCGGACAATCTCCGTAAGTATTATCAATAGGGTATGTCCTCTATGAGTCCATTTTGATATGCCTTATTATACCTTCCTATCGGCATGTATTTTCATAATTTGCAACGTGAATCATCACACATTATGTTGCCAAAGATTGCGAAAAGAAACAGGTGCTGCTCACCAATCCTCGGCACGACCGAGTTGCCTATTTGCACAGGAAATCTTCGAACCTTGGCAGGGCCAAGTAAAAATCTCCGAACCTCGGCTGGGCCAAGCAACAAATTCTCCGAACCTTGGCAAGGCCAAGTAAAAATTCTCGAACCTCGGCTGGGCCGAGCAACCAATTCTCCGAACCTTGGCAGCGCCAAGTAAAATGTAATCTTGAAGGCTTGGCTACAACCGAGTAACGGTCTCCGAACCTTGGCAGTGCCAAGTAAAATATAATCTTGAAGGCTCGGCAACGCCGAGTAATTAATATTTGAAGCCTCGGTTACAACCGAGTAGCATCTTTGAAAGCTCGGCAACACCGAGTATTTTATTATTTGAAAGCCTCGGTTACAATCGAGTAGCATTTTGGAAGGCTTGGCATCACCGAGTAATTTATTATTTGAAGCCTCGGTTACAACCAAGTAGCAATTAATATTTGGAAGCCTCGGTTACAACCGAGTAGCATCTTGAGAAGGCTTGGCAACAACCGAGTAATATATTTCTAAAGGCTCGGCAACAATCGAGTAATAAATTTTCAGAGCATCGGCCAAAGACCAAGTGATATATTTCTGAAGGCTCGGCAACAACCGAGTATTAAAGTCATCCATAAAAGTACGCTCTTTCTAGACCCATTTTTATTCATTGAATTAAGTTCAGTTTTTAAAGCCTGCGAAATTTTTATAACTCTCCTTGAAAGTCACTATGAGAAGCAGGTCATAAAAAGCCCCGGCCAGAGCCAAAGTGCGTAAGCCCCGGCCAGAGCTGGAGTGCATCTCTCATTATCGAAAGCCCCGGCCAGAGCCGGAGTGCATCTCTTATTACCGAAAGCCCCGGCTAGAGCCGGAGTGCATCTCTCATTATTGGAAGCCCCGGCCAGAGCCGAAGTGCATAAGCCCCGGTCAGAGCCGGAGTGCATCTCTCATTATCGGAAGCCCCGGTCAGAGCTGGAGTGCATCTCTCATTATTGGAAGCCCCGGCCAGAGCCGAAGTGCATAAGCCCCGGCCAGAGCCGAAGTGCGTAAGCCCCGGCCAGAGCCGGAGTGCATTCTCATTATCGGAAGCCCCGGCCAGAGCCGGAGTGCATCTCTTATTACCGAAAGCCCCGGCCAGAGCCGGAGTGCATCTCTCATTATTGGAAGCCCCGGCCAAAGCCGAAGTGCGTAAGCCCCGGCCAGAGCCGGAGTGCATCTCTCATTATCGGAAGCCCCGGCCAGAGCCAGAGTGCATCTCTTATTACCGAAAGCCCCGGCCAGAGCCGGAGTGCATCTCTCATTATTGGAAGCCCCGGCCAGAGCCGAAGTGCGTAAGCCCCGGCCAGAGCCGGAGTGCATATCTCATTATCGAAAGCCCCGGCCAGAGCCAGAGTGCATCTCTTATTACCGAAAGCCCCGGCCAGAGACGGAGTGCATCTCTCGTTATTGGAAGCCCCAGCCAGAGCCGAAGTGCGTAAGCCCCGGCCAGAGCCAGAGTACATCTCTCATTATCGGAAGCCCCGGCCAGAGCCGGAGCGCATCTCTTATTACCATAAGCCCCGGCCAGAGCCGGAGTGCATCTCTCATTATCGGAAGCCCCGGCCAGAGCCGGAGTGCATCTCTTATTATCGAAAGTCCCGGCCAGAGCCGGAGTGCATCTCTAATTATTGGAAGCCCCGGCCAGAGCCGAAGTGCGTAAGCCTCGGCCAGAGCCGGAGTGCATCTCTCATTATCGAATGCCCCGGCCACAGCCGGAGTGCATCTCGTATTACCGAAAGCCCCGGCCAGAGCCGGAGTGCATCTCCTATTACCAAAAGCCCCGGCCAGAGCCAGAGTTCATCTCTCATTACCAAAGCCCCGGTCAGAGCCGGAGTGCATCTCTTATCATCAAAAGCCTCGGCCAGAGCCGAAGGGCAGCACCTATTAATAGAAACCTCGGCAAAGACTGAGTGACATGTCGGAACCCTCGGCTAAAGCTGGAGGGAATTTCTTATTGATCTTCAAAAGCCCCGGCCAGAGCCGGAGTGCATCTCTTATTATCAAAAGCCTCGGCCGAAGATTGAGTGATATATTTTTGCAGCCTCGGCCAATCCGAGTGATACAACACTAAAGCTTCGTCCCAGCCGGATAATTTCTCGGACACTCTAGTGCAACTAAAGCACCTTATTTTACTTCAGCAAGAGGGCCGCCCAGGCCTTTCTCTAACCTACACAAAGATAAACACTTCCTCTACAGAGGATCGAATGACACGTCCCCTAAATAAGATTGCTCCAGAATTCTACTCCCTATATCTGAAATTATACTTCGGACTAGGGAGTGGGGGGCATGTGATAAGGGATAAAATCGTCATTGCATTGTTGACCGCTCACATCGGTGATGGGGTCGCGCCCAGTCCAATGCCCTGCTGGCACGACATTCTAGCAACAAGAGTCTCCTCATTATGAAGAAAGAGAACAAGAGGGAAAAAAGGATCACGCCATGTGCGTGGGTTCTCCCACGGCCCCCTCATTAATATCCATCAAATCAATAAGCCGGAGCATTCAATGGTGCAGAAATGGTCATAATGACTTGGCCAGCATTTAATGGAATAAAAAGAGAGAGAAAGCATCGGCCAACATGCCTCGAAAAATATAGTTAGGCAAATATACTTCGGCCATCATAGCTCGGCCAGCTTCAGCATAGCTCGGCCAACATAGCTCGGCCAGCATAGCTCGGCTAGCCTCAGCCTCAGCCAGCTTCAGCATAGCTCGGCCAACATAGCTCGGCCAGCCTCAGCCTCAGCCAGCTTCAGCATAGCTCAGCCACCATAGCTCGGCCACCATAGCTCGGCCAACATAGCTCGGCCAGCCTCAGCCTCAACCAGCTTCAGCATAGCTCGGCCAGCATAGCTCGGCCAGCCTCAGTATCAGCCAGCTTCAGCATAGCTCAGCCAACATAGCTCAGCCAGTATAGCTCGGCCAACATGCCTCGGCAAATATAGTTCGGCCTCCGCAACCACGCTATATCTTTTGCATCAAGGCATTTATGACCTCATAAAAGCCGCATAAATCCACCTGCTTTAAGGCATTCAATGCCTTATTTTCTTCCATCATTAAGGCATTTATGGCTGCAACGTTGCCCCCTTGGCACTTTTTGTGTAAGAAAGGATGGCGTAATAAAGCCGAGACAAAGAATTCTTGACTCCATGCTTCACAGAAGTCCGACTCGGCCAACCACATTGTACTTCGGCAGGTTCAGCCAACCTTATGCCTCGGCAACCCGAGCTATTCTTATGCTACTGCCATCAAGGCCAGACCATTCCTCGGCCATTCGATCCGAGCTACTTCAGACCTCTGCGGAATCTGGCGCGGGAGAGTTCAAATTCACTGTAACAGAATAAGATTCCAAATAAGGAATCATGCCAAGACGTGGCCTAGGACCTATAATAGTGGCCTAGGGACCACGCAGCCATTGAGTCTCGATCCATCGGCCAGCTCTTCCTGCCTCCCAGCCGTCGATCCTCTAACTAACCAGATACGGATCCTACCGGCCCTGTAACAACCTGATTCGAATCCGTTTCGAATCCCAACAACTTTCAGACATCATCCAGAGCACGTCCAAGAAGTCAGGTGACCGCCTATAAATACTACCACCCTCAAAGCCTCTCAGGTACGGCTATTCTATGCCCATTTTTCATTTATAGTTCTTACACTCCGCCATGAAAGCTCCCACGAGAGCTCGGAGGAACTCTTCCTAGGGGATCCTTCTCCCCATATTTGTTGACTGCTGGTCTCCACTGACTTGGGCGTCGGAGGGTCTTCCGCAGAGGGCCACCCCCAACGCCTCTCGCGTGAGGACTGTCTTGCAGGTCCGCCCCAGAGGGAGCCCGTGCTGTATCCTGATCGCGCCCGAGCCGGAGGACAAATTTTAGCGGCAACAGTTTGCATGACTCCGACTATGTTAATTGTCTTGCATTTATAGAACAGGCCTTGTCTTTAGCTAAAGAGGATTGTCATTTGCTATAATTAGGAGTATTTTGTTGAGCAGAGAAGATGAAGCTATAACTTCTAGTCTTAATAACTAGTTTTATAATTTTTGATCCCTATATATACTTATCTGTTTGGTGTACATATATATCTGCCCACTGGATATCCTTATTCTATGAATATGTACACTTATAATTTGTCCCTTGTATATATTACATTTTCAATATAAGCACTTATACATCTATTGTACATACTTATTCTATCATTATATGCCCTAATCTGTCTTTTATACACACTTATTCTATCATAATGCATATTTATGTGCCTATATGGTATGCATTTATCTATCTAATACATATATTTGTATACTTAATAAACCCACTTATCTGTTCACTATACACATTTTTTTTATTAATGTGCACACTTATTAATTCACTATATACTTATCTACCTACTTTATACACTTATCAAGAGCCATTTGTTAAAGAAAAATAGTGCAGTATTTTTTATTAAAGCGCAATCTGTGAAGAGATGGCTCATTAAGTCCTCTTGCTATTTATTCGTACATGATTAATGTCATTTATTTTAGAGATCCAAAAATATCAATAAACTGTATCTAATGAGATCCTTTCCAATATAATTTAGGTACTTCAGAAACTCATATGAGGCATGGAGGACCACATAGTCATAATGCCATAATATGCTAACTTTAGTTATCCTTGGACTTGAATTGATTGGTCTCACCAAGGGGGTCTCTTCTGATCTCATTACCAAGGGCTTCATCATGCATATATAAATGTCATGGAATTATATATTTTTGTCGTGATGTAAAAAGCCCAAATAATCATCATTTCAGTCCTTGCCGGCGTCAATGCATTTCTCGATGTTGGGATTTGCTTTGTAATAGTCAGAATCTGGATTCAGCCAATGAAAATCTCACAGCCTCCTCTCTAGTCGTACATTAATGATTGGTCAACGCGGTACGGTAGATCTGGAAATAATCTTAATTAGTTATGTCGAATGATTTCCGCTGCTACGAAGCTCAAGTGCTGTGCACTGTGTGCAGGCCAAGAAATGCCACAATAATTTTCTAATGAGCTAGAGGCCTTGCGCTCAAACTTCTCAATAGCTGCACATGTTTGGCTTTTTCTTTTAGATTTGATAAATGGTAAAATTATCATTGTATTATTGACTACTCACATCGATGATGGAATCGTGCCCAGTCCAAATATCCTGCTTGTCAGCTGGCCAGCTGGCGCGACAATCTAGCAACAAAAGTCTTCTCATAATGAAGAAAGAGAACAAGAGAAAAAAAAGGGCCACGTCACGTGCATGGGTTCTCCCAAGGGCCCCCTCATTAAGATCCGATAGTCAAATCAATAGGCCGGAGCATTTAATGGTGCAGAAACGGTCATAATGACTTAGCCAGCATTTAATGAAATAAAAAGAGAGGAGAAAACATAAGTCGGCCAGCATAGCTCGGTCAGCCTCAGCCTCGGCCAGCTTCAGCATAGCTCGGCCAACATAGCTCGGCCAGCATAGCTCGACCAGCCTCAGCCTCAGCCAGCTTCAGCATAGCTCGGCCAACATAGCTCGGCCAGCATAGCTCGGCCAACCTCAGCCTCAGCCAGCTTCAGCATAGCTCGGCCAACATAGCTCGGCCAGCATAGCTCGGCCAACCTCAGCCTCGGCCAACTTCAGCATAGCTCGGCCAACATAGCTCGGCCATCATAGCTCGGCCAGCCTCAGCCTCGGCCAGCTTCAGCATAGCTCGGCCAACATAGCTCGGCCAGCCTCAACCTCGGCCAGCTTTAGCATAGCTCGGCCAACATAGCTCGGCCAACCTCAGCCTCAGCCAGCTTCAGCATAGCTCGGCCAACATAGCTCGGCCAGCATAGCTTGGCCAGCCTCAGCCTCGGCCAGCTTCAGCATAGCTCGGCCAACATAGCTCAGCCATCATAGCTCGGCCAGCCTCAGCCTCGGCCAGCTTCAGTATAGCTCGGCCAACATAGCTCGGCCAGCATAGCTCAGCCAGCCTCAGCCTCGGCCAGCTTCAGCATAGCTCGGCCAACATAGCTCGGCCATCATAGCTCAGCCAGCCTCAACCTCGGCCAGCTTCAGCATAGCTCGGCCAACATAGCTCGGCCAGCATAGCTCGGCCAACCTCAGCCTCAGCCAGCTTCAGCATAGCTCGGACAATATAGCTCGGCCAACCTCAGCCTCAGCCAGCTTCAGCATAGCTCGGCCAATATAGCTCGGCCAGCATAGCTCGGCCAACCTCAGCCTCAGCCAGCTTCAGCATAGCTCGGCCAACATAGCTCGGCCAGCATAGCTCGGCCAGCCTCAGCCTCCGCCAGCTTCAGCATAGCTTGGCCAGCATAGCTCGGCCAGCCTCAGCCTCGGCCAGCTTCAGCATAGCTCGGCCAACATACCTTGGCCTCCGCAACCACGCTGTCTTTTGCATCAAGGCATTTATGACCTCATAAAGGCCACGTATATCCACTTGCTTTAAGGCATTCAATGCCTTATTTTCTTTCATGCATTAAGGCATTTATGGCTGCCACATTGGCCCCTTGTGCCATGGCACCTACCTTCGCCGAGCCTCCACCAGCCATGATGACTGAACCACAGTTCAAAATACCTCTGCGGAATCTGGCACGGGAGAGTTCAAATTCACTGTAACAGAATAAGATTCCAAATAAGGAATCATGCCAAGACGTGGCCTAGGACCTACAATAGTGGCCTAGGGACCACGCAGCCATTGAGTCTCGAGCCATCGGCCAGCTCTCCCCGCCTCCCAGCCATCGATCCTCTAACTAACCAGATACGGATCCTACCGGCCCTGTAACAACTTGATTCGAATCCGTTTCGAATCCCAACAACTTTCAGACCTCATCCAGAGCACATCCAAGAAGTCAGGTGACCGCCTATAAATACTACCATCCTCAAGCCTCTCAGGTACGGCTATTCCATGCCCATTTTTCATTCGCAGTTCTTACACTCCACCATGAAAGCTCCCACGAGAGCTCGGAGGAACTCTTCCCGGGGGATCCTTCTCTCCATATTTTTTGATTGCTGGTCTCCACTGACTTGGGCGTCGGAGGGTCTTCCGCAGAGAGCCACCCTGATGAGGACATCAGTTCGAATCAGAGTTGGGTCAGTCGAACTAGTCCTTGGATGTTCCTGTACCAGCATCCCAGAGTCAGCAGGCCACGTTAGGGAAGACCACACCAGATAATCTACGAAGGTCCAAGAGGTTGCAGAACAAACGGGCTTGAAATTTCCTATGTCGGACTGGGCCCAAACTTGGCTGGTCACATGGAAACGGACTGCTGATTCAAAGTCATTGCCGTTGGCAATGAGCTGCTATGGATTTTGGCCATCCGGGCTCGTCTGATAGGAGTTTTGGGCCTGTTTTCATTTTTAATGGCATAGTTGTAATTTTTAACTAAACTTATGATGTTAGGATTTTATCTCTTTTATTTAGGTTGGTTTTGGGCGGCCATCAAGAGGCAGAGAAGAAAGACGCTGTTTTAGATTTCCTTTTTTTTTTTTTTCTTGAATGGAGATGAATGTTTTCTTTTTCTGATTCAAAATAATTGAATTAAAAATTCAATTGCTCTCTTTTTTTTAAATTTCGAATTGTGAGTGATCAAATTCAAAAATTTTCCCCTTCTCTTGTCAAGATCCGAACCAAACCTGGACGAATTCTTTTCTCACAGATTAGATCATTCTTGAGTTGCAGGCGTTTTGAATATCGCCCTGCATCACACCCCCAACACCTCTCGCGTGAGGACTGTCTTGCAGGTCCACCCAGGAGGGAGCCCACGCTGCAGCCCGATCGTGCCCGAGCCGAAGGACAGATTTCAGAAGCAACAGATTGGCGCTAGAGGAAGAGCCCCAAGTCCCGTTAAACTTGAAAAAAGGAGATAAGGATCTCGATCTGGAAGAGAACCTCTCCAATGGCTAATCAGAGAAGGGTAACTTCTGAAGCCCAGGACCAGGTCGCCTCCCAGAGACCCGATCCGATGAGTATCGTGGCACTGCCGCCGCCACCAGCTGATACTCCGTCGCCATCAGCTGTTCCAGTGACCTAGGACCAGTTCGCCACCCTGATTCAGCAGGTCCAAGCCCTGACCCGTCTGGTTCAGGAGCGCCTTACAGCTCCCCATCCAGTTATAGTTGCCCCTGCTCCATGCCTCCCCGAAGAGGCCACAGCTCCTCTTTCTCCAGCCACTTCTTCTTCTGGTACGCATGGAGTTGCGGACCCCCTATGTCGACCTAAGGAGGCCAGACCAGTCCTGCAAGGGGGCTGCGACAAGGATCTCCCCAGATCTTGGCGGACCAGATTCATCTCTTCGGTGTCCTCTCGCCACGACTCGATGCCGTCTCCGCCTTCTCCCTGCCTTGGCGCAACTGATCGGCTTCCATAGCCGTGCTATGCGCACCAAGGCATTTATGGCCTCAAAAAGGCCATGTGCATCTACCTGCATTTAATGCCTTATCTCCTTCCATCATTAAGGCATTTATGGCTGCCGCGTTGTCCCCTAGGCACTTTTTGCGTGAGGAAGGATGGCGTCATAAAGCCAAGACAAGGAGTTCTTGACTCCATGCTTCACAGAAGTCCGATGGCCAGCTTCATCCTCAGCCAGTGGGCCTACCGCACCACCCAGAGAGTTTCCACATGTGGGACCCCGTTCCGGATAGCCTTCAGAGTGGAAACTATCATCCCCGTGGAGATAGGACTTTCCTCTCTGCGGGTGCTATCACGCCTCCAGAGTCAAGGAGAAAGCTTTCTTGCCCGGCGACCTCGTTCTCCAGAAAGCATCTATCTCCAAACCGCTGGAGCAAGGAAAGCTGGCACCAAACTGGGAAGGCCCCTATCAAGTGACGGAAGTCATCGGACCCGGCACCTACAAGCTCCAGGATCTGAATGGGAAATCCATTCCTCGGACGTAGAATTCAGACAACCTCCGCAGATATCATCAGTAGGGTATGCCTTCTACGGGCCCACCTCGTTAATTTTTTTTTATTGGCATATTGCTTTTATGATTTATGGCATGGTCACCACAATCACTTCTCCAAAAAATCATAATGAAAAAAAATGGATGCCACTTGCTGATCCTCGGCACGACCGAGTTATCTATTTAAGCAATAAATCTCCAAACCTCGGCTGGGCCGAGCAACAAATCTTCGAACCTCGGCTGGGCCGAGCAATAAATCTCCGAACCTTGGCAGCGCCAAGTAAAATATAATCTTGAAGGCTCGGCTACAACCGAGTAACGGTCTCCGAACCTTGGCAGCACCAAGTAAATATAATCTTGAAGGCTCGGCTACAACCGAGTAATGGTCTCCGAACCTTGGCAGCGCCAAGTAAAATATAATCTTGAAGGCTCGGCTACAACTGAGTAATGGTCTCCAAACCTTGGCAGCGCCAAGTAAAATATAATCTTGAAGGCTCGGCTACAACCGAGTAACGGTCTCCGAACCTTGGCAGCGCCAAGTAAAATATAATCTTGAAGGCTCGGCTACAACCGAGTAATGGTCTCCAAACCTTGGCAGTGCCAAGTAAAATATAATCTTGAAGGCTCGGCTACAACCGAGTAACGGTCTCCGAACCTTGGCAGCGCCAAGTAAAATATAATCTTGAAGGCTCGGAAACACCGAGTAATTATTTGAAGGCTTGGCAACACCGAGTAATTCATTATTTGGAAGCCTCGGTTACAACCGAGTAGCACCTTGGAAGGCTCGGCAACACCGAGTAATTTATTATTTGAAGCCTCGGCAACACCGAGTGGCAATTAATATTTGGAAGCCTCGGTTACAACCGAGTAGCACCTTGGAAGGCTCGGCAACACCGAGTAATTTATTATTTAAGGCTCGGTAATACTGAGTAATTCATTATTTGGAAGCCTCGGTTACAATCGAGTAGCATCTTTGAAGGCTCAGCAACACCGAGTAATTTATTATTTGGAAGCCTTGGTTACAACCGAGTAGCATCTTTGAAGGCTCGGCAACATCGAGAAATTTATTATTTGAAGCCTTAGTTACAACCGAGTAGCACCTTGGAAAGCTCGGCGACACCGAGTAATTTATTATTTGAAGGCTCGGCAACACCGAGTAATTCATTATTTGGAAGCCTCGGTTACAACCGAGTAGCATCTTTGAAGGCTCGGCAACACCGAGAAATTTATTATTTGAAGCCTCGGTTACAACCGAGTAGCACCTTGGAAGGCTCGGCAACACCGAGTAATTTATTATTTGAAGGCTCGGCAACACCGAGTAATTCATTATTTGGAAGCCTCAGTTACAACCGAGTAGCATCTTTGAAGGCTTGGCAATACCGAGTAATTTATTATTTGGAAGCCTCGGTTACAACCAAGTAGCATCTTTGAAGGCTCGGCAACACCTAGTAATTTATTATTTAGAAGCCTCGGTTACAACCGAGTAGCATCTTGAAGGCTCGGCAACACCGAGAAATTTATTATTTGAAGCCTCGGTTACAACCGAGTAGCGGCAACACCGAGTAATTTATTATTTAAAGGCTCGGCAACACCGAGTAATTTATTATTTAAAAGCCTCGGTTACAACCGAGTAGCATCTTTGAAGGCTCGGTAACACCGAGTAATTTATTATTTTGAAGCCTCTGTTACAACCGAGTAGCATCTTGAGAAGGCTCGGCAACACCGAGTAATTTATTATTTAGAAGCCTCGGTTACAATCGAGTAGCATCTTTGAAGGCTCGGCAACACCGAGTTATTTATTATTTGGAAGCCTCGGTTACAACCGAGTAGCATTTTGAGAAGGCTCGACAACAACCGAGTAATATATTTCTAAAGGCTCGGCAATAACCGAGTAATAAATTCCCAGCCAAAGACTGAGTGATATATTTTTGAAGGCTCGGCAACAACCGAGTAATAAATTCATCCATAAAAGTACGCTCTTTCTAGACCCATTTTTATTCATTGAATTAAGTTTAGTTTTTAAAAGGCCTGCAAAATTTTTATAACTCTCTTTGAAAGTTACAATGAGAAGCAGATCATAAAAAGCCCCGGCCAGAGCCGGAGTGCATCTCTTATTATCAAAAGCCCCGGCCAGAGCCGGAGTGGCCGGAGTGCATCTCTTATTATCAAAAGCCTCGGCCAAAGCCGAAGGGCATCACCTATTAACAGAAACCTCAGCCAAGACCGAGTGACATGTCGGAACCCTCGGCTAAAGCCAGAGGGAATTTCTTATTGATCTTCAAAAGCCCCGGCCAGAGCCGGAGTGCATCTCTTATTATCAAAAGCCTCGGCCAGAGCCGAAGGGCATCACCTATTAACAGAAACCTCGGCCAAGACCGAGTGACATGTCGGAACCCTCGGCTAAAGCCGGAGGGAATTTCTTATTGATCTTCAAAAGCCCCGGCCAGGCCGGAGTGCATCTCTTATTATCAAAAGCCTCGGCCGAAGACTGAGTGATATATTTCTGCAGCCTCGGCCAATCCGAGTGATACGACACTAAAGCTTCGTCCCAGCCGGATAATTTCTCGGATACTCTAGTGCAACTAAAGCACCTTATTTTACTTCAGCAAGAGGGCCGCCCAGGCCTTTCTCTAACCTACATAGAGATAAACACTTCCTCTACAGAGGATCGAATGACACGTCCCCTAAATAAGATTGCTCCAGAATTCTACTCCCTATATCCGAAATTACACTTCGGACTAGGGAGTGGGGGGCATGTGATGAGGGGTAAAATCGTCATTGCATTATTGACCACTCACATCGGCGATGGGGTCGCGTCCAGTCCAAATGCCCTGCTTGCCAGCTGGCCAGCTGGCGTGACATTCTAGCAACAAGAGTCTCCTCATAATGAAGAAAGAGAACAAGAGGGAAAAAAGGGTCACGTCACGTGCGTGGGTTTTCCCAAGGGCCCCTCATTAATATCCGGTAGTCAAATCAATAGGCTGGAGCATTTAATGGTGCAGAAACAGTCATAATGACTTAGCCAGCATTTAATGGAATAAAAAGAGAGGAGAAAACATAGCTCGACCAGTCTTAGCCTCGGCCAGCTTCAGCATAGCTCGGCCAACATAGCTCGGCTCAGCCAGCTTCAGCATAGCTCGGCCAACATAGCTCGGCCAGCATAGCTCGGCCAGCCTCAGCCTCGGCCAGCTTCAGCATAGCTCGGCCAACATAGCTCGGCCATCATAGCTCGGCCAGCCTCAGCCTCGGCCAGCTTCAGCATAGCTCGGCCAACATAGCTCGGCCAGTGTAGCTCGGCCAGCCTCAGCCTCGGCCAGCTTCAGCATAGCTCGGCCAACATAGCTCGGCCAGCATAGCTCGGCCAGCCTCAGCCTCAGCCAACTTCAGCATAGCTCGGCCAACATAGCTCGGCCAGCATAGCTCGACCAACCTCAGCCTCAGCCAGCTTCAGCATAGCTCGGCCAACATAGCTCGGCCAACCTCAGCCTCAGCCAGCTTCAGCATAGCTCGGCTAACATAGCTCGGCCAGCATAGCTCGGCCACCTCAGCCTCAGCCAGCTTCAGCATAGCTCGGCCAACATAGCTCGGCCAGCATAGCTCGGCCAGCCTCAGCCTCAGCCTGCTTCAGCATAGCTCGGCCAGCATAGCTCGGCCAACCTCAGCCTCGGCCAGCTTCGGCATAGCTCGGCCAACATACCTCGGCCTCCACAACCATGCTATGTCTTTTGCATCAAGGCATTTATGACCTCATAAAGGCCACGTATATCCACTTGCTTTTAAGGCATTCAATGCCTTATTTTCTTCCATGCATTAAGGCATTTATGGCTGCCACATTGGCCCCTTGTGCCTTGGCACCTACCTCCACCGAGCCTCCGCCAGCCATGATGACTGAACCACAGTTCAAAACACCTCTGCGGAATCTGGCACGGGAAAGTTCAAATTCACTATAACAGAATAAGATTCCAAACAAGGAATCATGCCAAGACGTGGCCTAGGACCTACAATAGTGGCCTAGGGACCACGCAGCCATTGAGTCTCGAGCCATCGGCCAGCTCTCCCCGCCTCCCAGCCGTCGATCCTCTAACTAACCAGATACGGATCCTACCGGCCCTGTAACAACCTAATTCGAATCCGTTTCGAATCCCAACAACTTTCAGACCTCATCCAGAGCACGTCCAAGAAGTCAGGTGACCGCCTATAAATACTACCACCCTCAAGCCTCTCAGGTACGGCTATTCCACGCCCATTTTTCATTCGCAGTTCTTACACTCCACCATGAAAGCTCCCACGAGAGCTCGGAGGAACTCTTCCCGGGGATCCTTCTCCCCATATTTGTTGATTGCTGGTCTCCACTGACTTGAGCGTCGGAGGGTCTTCCGCAGAGGGCCACCACCAATGCCTCTCGCATGAGGACTGTCTTGCAAGTCCGCCCAGGAAGGAGCCCATGCTGCAGCCCGATCGCACCTGAGCCGAAGGACAGATTTCAGCAGCAACAAGATTCAAAAGCATTAACAGGTTAAGAATATGACAGATCTCTGCCCAAATGCACGTAAATCTGAGTTGCCAGAACTTGAATTTTCAGTTGTCTAACCTTGAACATAATTTGGATTTGAGGACCTCTCACCTTTATCACCGCTGTATAATTACGTACACAAGCCTATCCATGCATGTCCTATATTTGGGACGGCAGCCCTATAACCGTGGGCTTTACCATGCATGCACCGAAGATCATACATTAATTACATTGGAAGCATGCTACATGTCATACATCACATCAAGACATGAATGCTCTCATGAAAAATCCAAGTATATTAAAGTAAAACACTGGAAACATGCATGGTTTTAGCATATCCTGGAGACATGCATGCATTCCCCTCCTCATTTTCATGCAGATCGATAACGCCTCCTTAATTTTATTCTGGACTCGGCGCGTCGACGTCCAGAGCAGCTCAGAGTCTAAGGCTGGTGTCGGGAGCCTCAGGCTCCGGGGTGACGCCCTTGCACTGGGGGCACAAGGCGAGGGTGGAGGGAGGTGCAGTCACAGCGAGCGCTTGTAGCTCTTTCATCTCATTATGGAGCCTCTGGTTCTCCTCCATCAGCAACTCGAAGCTCTGCTTCAGCAATTTGCATTCGTGCTTGGCCCGTCTCAGTTTGGTCCTGTTTGTTAATTGGAAGGAAACTGATATTAATTAGGAAGTGACCACGTAAGCATGGAGGGATCCTAGCAGTTAATGTATGGTGAGGACTGTAATTGGGTGCGTCAAACATGCACGTATTGACTGGGTGGTGGGTCAAACTGTTATATTTTAATTAGGGCTGAAAACGGATCGAATAAATTTCAACTGTATCCGTATTTGAAATTTATCGGATTTGGATATTCATGTTTCAGTTTGGATATTTAATCTAAAAATTTATCGGATATGAATATAAAAATGATTTACCTATTTTTTTAGATATAGACATGGATATTATTTTATATTCAATTCTTTAAATTTATATTATTAATTAATGGCTGCGGACAGACATAGGATCAGAGCGAATTGAAGAAGAAGGAAGAAATGGCGTGCGGCGTGGGAAGAGAAAAGAGATGGTTGACTGAGACTCTTCTTCTTCCGACGATGACTTTTCGTCTTCTTTTTTAAACTCGTGCTGCGTGGGATTGGAAAGAGGACCGTGCCACATGGGATTGGAAAGAGGACAGAGACGAAGACTCTTCTGCTTTTGGCTTCTACACGTGATGCCTCTTTGTTTTTTTATTAAAAAAAATAGATTGGGAAGAGGACGGAGACTCTTATGCTTTTGGCTTCCCTACACCATGTCTCTTCAATTTTTTTACTCGAAAAGAATGGCATGCCGAATCGGATTGGGAAGAGGACAGAGACGAAGGCTTCCACACGCAATGCCTCTTTGTCTTTTTTTTTCACTCGATCGTTATGTTAGGTCCTAGGAATCATAAAGAATTCATGGATTATTAGGTGGGTTACATCTAACAGCATTTAATTGGACCAATTTAAGTTTGAGTTTAGGATTTAATTTTTTTCCATCTATAAATTTTTATAATATTTTTTTTCATTCTAGTTATCATTATAAATTTATTATATGGGCTCTAATTTAAATTAATTCTTTATTTTTTATCTTAACAACCAAGCCTTCTCTCATCTTTTTTCTTCTAATTATATCTTTTTTTATTATTTATCTTGATTGATTCTTATTTACAATGTGTTCAATTAAATTGGTAAATATTTTAAATATCATATTATAAACTTAAGGATAACCATTTACTTGATCGAATTAAGAGTTTTTGAATAGAAACTTATATTTAAGTTGATTTATTTATCAATTATTAGATTTTAATAATAAAATAATAATTCGATGCTTGACTTAAATGCAATATTTTATATTACACTCGAATAGATCTAAATGATTTATTGGGCCTAAAATTTTTTCTATAAATCTATTTGATCCAACAAACAAATAGATTGGATCCGAGTCTATAATCAAAACTCAAATATAAAATTAGGTCAGATTGAGATCAAGCATGATCCAACCGTTTCATCTATGAACATGAATTGAATAGAAAAAACCATTTGAATGTATATACTTGTGATGGTGTGCATAAACCCTAATGTAGCATAAAGTTTAATAATAATAATTAGGATGGTCCTAAACATGATGTATGTAAATAAAGTATGATAACATAGGCCCTAATGCAGCATAAAGTTTTATATAGATAACTACAATAGTATCCCAAATGATGCATTACATTAGCACCCGATTGTGATATGAAAGTAAGCAAGAATTTTTAAACTTTTATGAATAAATACGAGTAAAAAAGTTAGTCCAAAAAATAATAATATATATTTAGTGACTTAAAATATAATTTTATTAATTAAAAATTAATAAAATTAATAAATGTGATGACTAGAAGAAGAATCAATATAGTTTGTCTATGAGAAATTAAGTAGGTAGAAAAAATCAAAGAGGTTAATGGTTATAAATTTTGGTATATAAGCAAAGATAAGAATAAAAATAAATTAAAATTATTATATATAAGAGTTTAAAAGATGAAATTATAAATATTAAGGAATAATAGAAAAATAATTTTGCTTAAAGTAGTGTTAGAAGAGGAGTTCATTATTATTATTATTAGTGCTTATACTCTTCATATAAAATAATGCTAAAAAGCAAAGCTTTAATTTGAGAGGACATGAATGAAGTTATTTAAATAATTTTTAGTAAATATAAAATAGATTTGAATATACATATAAAAAATATAGGTTATTTAAATAATTTTTAGTAAGAAAAAATATTTATAAAAGAGAGTTGAATAGACATATAAAAATATAATATAGATTTTGAAAAGTATATAAATAAAGTTATTTAAATTATAGTTAGTAAGAAAAGTATTTATCAAAAAAAATTGAATGAATACATGTGAAAATACAATATAAATTTTGAAAGAGCATATAAATGTTATAGTTTCAAACATAGAAATGAAGAAATAGAAGATAATTTAGAATTTGAAATAACATATAATTTAGTATAGCATTTTTTGTATCAAATACTACCTTAATATTCGATTCGTATTCATATCCGTATATAACAAATAAGGATATGCTTGGTATCCGATTCATATCCGTATCCGTATAAAATAAATATGGATATGCTTGATATCCGATTTATATCTGTATCTGTATATAACAAATATGGATATGCTTGAAATCCGATTCGTATCCGTATCCATATCCGTTTAGAATAAATATGGACATGAATTTTAATATTCGTTTAGTATTCATATCCGTATTCGTATCCGTTAAAAAATATGGATACAAATATGGATATACTACTATTCGATCCGTTTTCGATCCATTTTTAGCCCTAATTTTAATAGAAATTAACAAACATGATGAGGAATATGAACATTCAACAGGTCCGACTCTCGAGGTAGCATTCTGTATGGAATAAAAGGAATCACATTGTGTACTTCATCACATCATTTAAGTATTGGGTTAAGCATATATATATATATATATGTTTGTTAAAGATATAGGCTCATTCAATCTTGAATAGATGAGTTTTATAAAAATATTACTTAATTTTTTATTAATTAATTAAATAATATTTTGTTTCGGATTCAAATAGATAAGTTAAATTTTTATAAGCCCCATCGACTCATAAAATGAGAAGAAAGATTTATGCACCGAGATGGATAAATTATTTTCTCATCAACAGATAACATATTTTTTTTAAAATTTCTAAAGTATCTCCTACCTTCTTTCACGGTTCCAACATGCTCTTTTGTTTAACAAACCCTAACTTAAGCAACAATACTACAATCCCTATCTAATTTTTAGTTAAACGATCAATGAATACTAATAAATCTAGCAATTTTTTCTTATATTATCTTCTTCATTAATTATTTCATATGATTATTTGTTTCTTCTTTTCTTCTCTCAATCTTGCAATTATTTTCATCATGGCTTATGGTTACATAAAATAAAGAGAAGCTAAAAAGATAGTCTTGACCTTCAACGCAACACATTGTTTCAAGCACCGTCCTCTACCCTATACCAACCTCATCATTTTTTATGATTATATTTCTCTTTTTTCTTCTTTTAGTTTTGTACTTTTCTTTCATTGTGCTCTTTAATCACATCTAATAAAAAAAAGGAGCTAAAAAGATAGTCTTTGCCTTCAACCCGGCCTCCATTCAACCTTTAATCATTCTTTGGTACTGCTTGTAAGAAGCATATGGAGAGATGCTAAATAGCCTCAAATTTTATACCCCCACGTTTTGCACCTAGGTTAGGAATGCAATCGATGTCTCATAAAAGAAAGTAAAATTATCATCTAATTAGTGAAAGAAATTACCAAATTTTATTTTTATTTAAAAACTAAAAATCTATAACATGATCAATTTATCCACCAAAAGAATAACTAAAATTATGGCTTGGTATAAAAAAATAGACATCAACTATGAAGTAGTAGTATATGATCAATATATTTTACATACAAAAGATGGATAGTTTTAGCAACTTGTCCAAAAAAAAATTATAATGAAAAAAGAACAAGGATAACAAATAGCAATACTACTTTCTAATGCATAAAAGAATATTAATAAATTATTTTTCATCTAAGTATTTTTAGGTTAAAAAAAAGAGCGATTGCAAACATAGAAGGCTAAATATCTTTAGGAAACTAACTATTAAATTTCTATCAATTCAGAAAGAAAAGAAGAATGCTAACTTGTGCAAAAAAATAAGAATCATGTCCTTCAAAATTTGCATCAATTATGTCCATGAGTTTCATATTTCAACCAAAGCTATTGCTTATATATATGGAGAGAGATAGGCATAAGATACATTTGCATAAAAAATTTTTGTGTATCGTGCGCAATGTAGGAAGGAGCACACCATGCGTGATGATTGGTCCATGTGCAAGAAGCAAAAAGGATGAAAATATTCTCTGCATATACTTGCAGGCTGCACTTCCTACACCGCGCACGATGCACAAAGACTTTTCCCATTTGCATATGGCTAAGCTCTTAAATTTATATGGATCTCAAAGCAAAAAAGTCTTTCACTAACTATTATTTATCCCATCTCCATAAATACATCTCATTTTTTTCCAATACACTACATGTAAAATAATTTTGTTTACTCATGTATTTTTTTCCTTAAGAACAAAAGTATGATTATTCCCAATTCTTTTAACTGAAAAATAAAAATAAAAACTATATTCCTATGATATTACTCATATACTTTTTCACTGAAGAATAGAGGTACGAGTCATATATCTATTCTATTACTTGTATGCTTCTTCACTAAAGAATAAGGATATTGTTAGGAAGATGAGCCATATACCTATTCTTTTAATTGAAGAATTGGGATACAAGGCATATTCCTATAATATTATTCATCTATCTTTTATTAAAGAACAAAAATATAAGTTATATTCTTATTCTTTAACTCTTATACTTTCCAAAAATAATAAGATTTGAGCCACAAATGCTTTTTTTTAAGAAAAAGTTGAAAATAATAGTTAACGAGTAGCTTTTCGGTTTTGAAATTCATAAAAATCTAATTATGGAAAGGTAATCAGATTTGAACTTAACTAAGCTTAACCAAGTCTCCCCGCCCTTCTTTCTCTCTTTCTCTCTATAGTAATGGAAATAATGACATGTTAAATCTCTCTACATACATATACATATAGATTTAATTACATTCAAATATAGTTAAGTTTAAGATCTGGTTATCTTTTCTATCCTTAGATTTATATAAATTTCAGGATGATCTTATCCTTTCTGATATAGCTGACCATCTCCTCTGGGTGGTATTATAATCTTTTGCATGATTTTCAGAAATAATGATGTGACAGCTAATCCCAGAGATGGAATCTTAACTCCGGCCTTTGGCTCCGGCCTCCAGCGATGGCTCCGGCCTTTGGCTCTGGCCTCCAGCGATGGCTCCGGCCTTTGGCTCCGGCCTCCAGCTCCGGCCTTTGGCTCCGGCCCTAACTTGGTGCCTTTCTTGCATACACAATGACCCACCTCAGGTAACAGATCCCGAGATTCGAGATCTGTTACCGTATACCTCGCTCGCCGAAATCACGGGCAGGTACTAGCACGCTTGGCAGTTACCGCTACAAGCTGCCCTTATCCAGCAATGGCTTAACCACTCGCCGTTCAAAGGAGCTTATCCCAACGAGGAAGATTCGACGGTTCGAAGGAGAACGAAAAGAAAGGAGCCTCCCAGACATGTATAAAAGGTCCTCAAACTCAACAGAAAAGGGGGGATCTCTCGATCTCTCTCTACTAGAGAACTGAGCGACAAGTTTACTAACTTGAGCGTCGGAGGGTCTTCGCCGGGAACACCGGCCGGGGACTTCTTGCAGGTTTTCGAAGAAGGAAGACGACCTCTCCACTGCATTTGGAAGCCCACAACAAATCTTAGTATACCCGCTGCTCATCACCGGTGATTTGTCCGCATCAGATTGGCGCGACAGGTAGGGGGGCCGCACGCGGGGAAGGCAAAAGTTCTCCCTGCGATCCCACCGATTCTGCAAGGAAGACGATGGTGACAACACGAGCACAGGAGGCTTCCACCAGCCAGGCCATGGAGCACATTCCGTGGGCTGAGCAATCGGAGGCCAACCTCCATGTTTCGCCCTCTGCATAGATGAGCCAGCCTGACCGGCTTGAGGTTCTGGCTCACCAAGTTCAGGACCTGATGACAATGGTATGGGGACTGCAAGAACACTACTTTGCTGCTGCACCTCAACCCCCTACGCCTGGTGAAGGGGTGTGGGGGACAATTCAGTCTCATCAAGGTGGGACCCCACCCGAGGTCTCCCGTCACTCACCTCCTGAACCTCGTTGCCGAGAGGCCTCAAAACGACAGTGGTCCCCCTCCCGTCACTCTGGTCGTTCTCACCAACGGTCGGACGAGAGAGAATCCAGACGGGTGCGCTCCTTACGCTGGCGATCTTCTTCGGCTTCCTCTTCTGATTCATCTCAAGACGGCACCCTCAGGAAGACTACCCGTTGGGCCGAGCAACGGCTCGATGAGTATCATCGACGGTTGGAGGAGCTTAGCCACCGGATTGCTAACCCTCACGGGACAGACTATGAGCACCGCCCCCCGCTTTTCCGACGCATCATGGGGAACCGGTCTCACCCTGTTTCTATCTCCTCCAACTGGACCCGTACGATGGGATGACGGACCCACTGGACCACCTAGAGATCTACAAGGTCCTCATGCAGGTCCAGGGAGCGATAGACTCCCTTTTATGTGTCGCCTTTCCGGCCACCCTTCGCAAGGCGGCACGTGCATGGTATTCCCGCCTGCCTCCACGTAACATCAATTCATTCCGATAGCTCGAGCGATCTTTCCTGGTCCACTTTGATGCGTGCCGAAAGATCCTACGAGTGGCTGATAGCCTATTCACTGTCCAGCAGAGGAGTGGCGAGACCTTGAAGGACTTTGTCGCTCGTTTAAGGAAGCAGCATTGGAGGTATACAACCTGGATGATTCTATAGCCACTTTGGCATTAAAGCGAGGACTTCGTCCCTCTAGGTTTGCCTATTCCCTAGATAAGAAGCCTCCGAGTTCTTATGCTGAGCTTCTGAGCCGGGCGCAAAAATACATCCGTGCTGACGAGGCAGATTCTTCCAAGGGGAAGCCGACAAGAACCCAGCAAGAAACCACCGCCTACTAGCAAGCTGGAGCACGACCCCGGAAGCCTGAGCCTCCTCACCGCCCAGATCGCCGACCATAGATGCTTATTCCTAAGGAGCAATTCACTCCCCTCATGGCTCCTATATCTCACATCCTACTAGAAATTGAGGAGAACCTTATTTCAAGCGTCCAACCCCCTTGAAGTCTGGGACCCCCCGCAACAAGGAGCTTTACTGCCGGTACCACCGAGACTATGGTCTTGACACCGAGGACTGCCGCCATCTGAAGAAGGCCATTGAGGAGCTTGTTCAGCAGGGTCACTTGGGCAAATTTGTTCGAAGGGGAAATCTTCCTACTCCAGGTCCATCGTGCCTCCGACACTTCAAACCGGCATGGACAATGCTCCTACGGAGAAGACCATAGCTATGATTTCTGGGGGGCAGGTGGTGGTTCAAAAAGACAGCGAGAGGGAATAGATTTGTAATTCCTTTCTTTGGAAAGGATTAGATGGGGTAGTTAATAAGCATGACGACAGCGTCGTTGTGTCCATGACCATAGCCAAACATCCTGTAAAAAGAATTTTAGTTGATAGTGGGAGTTCGGTGGATGTTTTGAGCTACAAAGCTTTTGTTCGGATGAATCTGTTGAAGTCTTCCCTCCGACCCATCGCCACGCCTATAATGGGCTTTACTGGAGACTCGGTGAGTATTGAAGGGGAGATTGCCCTCCCTGTCACGGCTGGAACCCCTCCATGTCAAAGCACCGTGGTCATAAATTTTCTGGTGGTCCGGGTCCCGTGGCTTATAACGCTATATTGGGGACCAGGATTGAATTTGCTAGATGCCGTGATCTCCACTAAGAGATTATTGGTAAGATTCCCCACCGATGAAGGAGTCGGAGAAATGAAAGGAGAGCAAAGCCCGCCACCGCTTTGCTATCACATGTCTCCCAGTCCACTGGAAGCGGCGTCGGCAATAGCCTCTGAGCCGCTCGACCCCCGGGAGCTGGGAAGGAGGGGAGAACCAGCCGAGCACCTCCTGACCCTCCCCTTGGGGGATGACCCAGCAAGGACTGTCCAGGTTGGGGCGTTGCTTCCAGAGGAGGCACGCGATCGACTTCTTACTTTCCTGCGTGCCAACACCGACGTCTTTGCATGGTCATCCTCAGACATGCCGGGCGTCCCTGAGGAGGTGATCACCCATCGGCTCAACCTCAGGCCAGAGTGTCGGCCGGTCCGACAGAAGAAAAGAAGCTTCGCTCTGGATAGACAGAAAGCTATCGACGAGGAAGTTCGCAAGTTGACGGCTGCAGGCCATATTCGGGAAGTTCATTACCCCGAATGGTTGGCCAATGTGGTGATGGTCCGTAAGACCAATGGAAGCTGGAGAATGTGCATGGATTTCACCGATCTCAACAAGGCATGCCCCAAGGACAGCTTTCCCCTGCCCCGGATCGATCAACTGGTGGACGCTACATCCGGTCATGAGGTCCTTAGCTTCATGGATGCTTTCTCTGGGTACAACCAGATCAGGATGAACCCGGTGGATGAGGAAGCTACCTCCTTCATAACTGAGAAGGGGTTGTACTGCTACAAGGTAATGCCATTTGGGCTAAAAATGCGGGAGCCACCTACCAAAGGTTGATGAATAAAGTCTTTGAAGGCCAGATAGGATGCAACATGGAGGTGTACGTGGATGACATGCTGACAAAAAGCGTTCACATCCACCGACCATATCGCTGACTTAACAGAGACTTTTGACAACCTTCGTCGGTACCAGATGAAGCTGAACCCATGCAAGTGTGCATTTGGGGTGACAGCCGGAAAGTTCTTGGGTTTCATGGTGACCCGGCGGGGGATCGAGGCAAACCCGGACAAAGTTCAAGCCATCTTGGACATGAGGTCTCCCACCAACAAGAAGGAAATACAGCGCCTGACGGAAAGGGTGGCCGCCTTGAGTCATTTCCTGTCCAAGTCCGCTGAAAGGTGCCTACCTTTCTTCAAGGCGCTCCGCAAGGTCAATGGATTCGAATGGACGAAAGAATGTCAGAAGGCGTTCGAAGGGCTAAAGGAATTCTTATCTACCCCGCCGCTGCTATCCAAGCCAACAGGTGGAGAAGAACTCCTTCTATACCTCACGGCTTCTCCGAAGCCGTTAGTTCTGTGCTGGTCCGCGTGGACACCAATGGCATGCAAAAGCCGGTGTATTATACAAGCAAGGTGCTCCACGATGCAGAGACCAGGTACTCAAGATTGAGAAGATTATTTTCGCATTGATCGTGTCTGCCCAGCGCCTGCGGCCATACTTCCAAGCCCACCCGATCATGGTGATCACAGACCAACCTCTAAAGATAGTTCTCGCTCGCCCGAATACTTCTGGCCGATTGGCAAGGTGGGCGCTCAAGTTGGGGGAATTCGATCTATCTTTCCGCCCTCGGTCGGCCATGAAATCTCAAGTCCTGGCGATTTTTTGGTCGAGTGCACCTGGGGAGAGGAGCAACCCGAAGAGCCTTCCACAACCCTCCGCCTCTCGGAACCAGTGATGATGAATGGGTCCTTCATGTAGACGGGGCGTCGAATTCTCAAGGGAGCGGAGCAGGCCTCATCTTGGCCAACTCGGATGGAGTTGTAACCGAGTGCACACTCCGCTTCCTCTTTCCAGCCACTAATAATCAGGCAGAATATGAAGCTCTGCTGTCTGGGATAAGATTAGCCCAAGAGCTTGGGGTGAAACGCCTTAGGGCATTCACGACTCCCAATTGGTCGCTGGCCAAATCGCAGGGGAATATGAAGCAAGGGATCCCATCATGTCCCGCTACTTAAGTATGGTGCAATCGCTAGCTTCTCTCTTAGCTTACTTTAACGTTAGCTACATCCCTCGACAGGAGAATGCTAGAGCCGACGCTTTCCCATCTTGCCACCTCAACTGATGGGATGCTGGGAAGAGCTTATGTAGAGCACTTGGAAGCCCCGAGTATTGACGCATCAAGAGAAACTCTTCCAGTTGAGCAGGAGCCTTCCTGGATGGACGCTTATATCCGATACTTTACCGAGGGTACCCTCCCAGAAGACCCTGCCGAGGCCAGGAAACTCAAAAGATGGGCCCCAAAGTTTTTCATAATGGAGGGAAAGCTCTATCGGAGGTCATTCTCATACCCAGTTCTCATTGTGTCGGCCCCACCGAAGCAATTATATCCTGTGACAGATACATGAAGGTATATTGGAAGCCATCTGGGGGAAGAGCTCTCACATACAAAGCCCTACGGCAGGGATATTACTGGCTGACAATGAAGGAGGATGCGTCCAAACTTGTTAAGAGGTGTGACAGCTGCCAGCGCCATGCTAACATTCAACATCAACCGGCATCCCAGCTGACCCCCCTGGCCGCACCCTGGCCCTTCGCACAGTGGGGCATGGACATCCTGGGACCATTCCCTCCAGCCTCCGGACAACGCAAGTTCCTAGTGGTGGCAGTTGACCATTTCACCAAGTGGATCGAGGCGAAGGCTCTCGCTAAGATCACCGAGGGCAAAATAAGGTCTTTCTTCTAGAAGTCTGTCGTGTGCCGGTTCGGGCTACCGCACACCCTCGTTACTGATAACGGCCGACAGTTTGACAACACGGCCTTCCGGAATTCTGCATCGGCCTGGGCATCCATCAACGATTCACCTCTATGGGGCACCCCCAGACCAACGGCATAGCCGAGGTGACCAACTGCATCATCCTCCAAGGGCTCAGGGCCCGGCTAGATGGCTGCAAAGGGCGTTGGGTGGAGGAACTCCCCAGTGTATTGTGGGCATACCACACGATGCCATGAGCCCCCACCGGGAAACTCCTTTCAGCCTGGTCTTTGGGACGAGGCAGTCATTCCGATGGAGATAGGAGTCCTCAGTCCCCAGATAGAGTTATACCATGAAGAGAGCAACCCAAACCAGCTGTAGGCCGATCTGGATTTAGTAGAAGAATTGCGAGACCAGGCGCAACTTCGCATGGCGGCTTTCCGTCAGTGAGCGGCCAAATACTATAATCTCGAGTACGGTCCAAGATGTTCCGCTCTAGAGATCTTGTTCTACGAAGAGCTGAAGTATCAAAGCCAACGGAGGGGGGCAAGCTGGCACCGAAATGGGAAGTACCATACCGTGTCAAGGAGGTACTTCATCATAGGGCATACAAAGTTGAAGAGCTAGACGGAAACTGCTTCCTCGCACCTGGAACGCTGATAATTTACGGCGGTATTATCAGTAATATGCTAACTTCATTAATTTGAATCTACTTGATAGATTGCTGTTCGAAATGTTTGCATTATTTTTTGAGTAATCACGCTTTGCACCAAAGACCGGCTTTGCGTCGGCATCAGAAACCGGCTCCGCGTCGGCACCAAAGACTGGCTCTGCGTCGGCAATAAAGACCGGCTCCGCGTCGGCAATTAAGACGGCTTCGAATCGGCAATTAAGACCGGCTCTGCGTCGGCACCAAAGACCAGCTTCGTCAGCAATGAAGACCGGCTCCACGCCGGCAATTAAGACCGGCTCCACGTCGGCACCAAAGACCGGCTTCGCGTCGGCAATAAAGACTGGCCCCGCATCGGCACCAAAGACCGGCTTCGCATCAATAAAGACCGCCTCGGGCCGCATCAAAGACAGGCCCCACGTCGACACCAAAGACCGGCTCCCCGCGTCGGCAACAAAGAACGGCTTCGCGTCGGCACCAAAGGCCGGCTCCACGTCGGCACCAGAAACCGGCTCCGCGTCGGCACCAAAGACTGGCTCTGCGTCGGCAATTAGGCCTGGCCCCGCATTGGCACTTGGGTCTTATACTACCTACAGTTCTCAACTTTTGTCTCTACAAACGAAATCGATACCGCATCAGTTTCCTAGCAGATAGGAATCGTGCTCTTCAGCCATTGGTTGTTGATCCGCGATAACTCACACAGCCAAAACTAATTATAACCAAAGACAATTGTTGAGAATTAAAATATTCATTATGGCTAAAAGTCTACAAAATTGCCGATCTGAGTCGGGCTTGGAGCAATAAAAAAAAAACCAAGGGTCATTTGGGACCAGATCGTCATCTTTAGGGACTTCATCTGGCTCCAACTCTTCAATCCCCTCGAGGTCGTAGAGTTCTTGGATTTTTTCCTTGCAGTCTTGGAAGCCAGCCTCGTAAGCGAATGCCGTTGATTCGGCTAGTTCCTTACTAAAGGCTTTAGACCTCCTAAAATCCTCTATGGCCTCTGCAGCTCTTTTCTCCGCCTCGAGGGTTTTCTGCTTGGCCTCGTGACGTTTTTATCGGCCTCGACGGCCCCCCTCTTGGCTTCAGTCACCGCCGCCTCCAAGTCGGCAATCTTGGCCTCGGACTGGCGGGCGACCTCTTTGACTGCATCTATTTCAATGGAGGCGGAATCCAATCGGTTCTTCAAAATGCATATTTCTGATTCCGCTGCCTCCAGCCTCTCCTCGGCCATTCTTTGTTTCTCTTCGGCCGCCTAGGCGTTATCCAGCTCGTTGGCGGCATGACGCTGGGCAACATCCAGCGCGTACTCTACCTTCTCAGCTCTCAGCCGGATGGCTTCGACTTCGCCCTTTAAGGTGGCCCGGGTATCCTCCAAGGCCATCTCTTCCTTTTCTGCCCTAGTCTGGAGTGATAGCATCTCTTCCCACGACTGGTCGAGGGCAGCATCGCTCAGGGTCCAAAGGTCCCTCATAGCGATCAGAGAGTTCAGTGCCTGGACGGAATGTCAATGTTAAAAAACAAAACAAACAGAACAAAGGCAAAAAGGATAATAGGGCAAAGCTCACCCAAAGATGTGCCACAGACGCCTTGCGGAAGAAGGTGGCCCTCCCCTAATGCCGGAGAAACTCCTGCACCTCTACCACAGACGCTTCGTCCAATGCCCACTCGGCCCAGTGGCTGTGGTTTGCCAAAAGTGATTGGAAGGAAGGGTCGACGCCCCTCCTTTCCACTGGCACAGGGGCCGCGGGGGAGGATTCCGCCTTCAACTCTACTGCCTCCGGCCCCTTGGCTGATGGAGGCGCTTCGGTTGTTGCCCCTATGGGGGGCATGATAACTGTTGGAGTTGGCCTTATTGTTGCAGGGACCTGCTCCGTCTCCACGGCTTCGAGCGGGGGTGACGGTGCTTTTGCGACCTACTCTGGAGAAGGATCGAGCAGAATGATAGGAGGGGGAGCCAGAACTGAAGGTGATCTTCTTTCTCCTACTTGGCTCCGCCCGACTTCCTCGCTGGCCTCAGCCCTTACTGTGTCTTTCCTGGCGGGCTCATCGGCTTGGGCTCTTGCTGCCTCGCACACACACTGGGGATCCACAACTTTGGCCTTTTTAGCATCGGCCCCCAGCGTCGGCCCTTCCAGCGTTGGCCTTCTTCAAAATCTTAGCGCGCAGGGGCTTCACAACTCTGGCCCCTCCAGCGTCAGCCCTCCCCGCATCGGCCCTCCTTGAAATTTTGGCTACGGCCCTCCTTTCAGCGAGGGACTCATTCCCCGTTACCTTCCTCTTTTTAGTAACCGCCTGCCTGAGCTCGCAAAGCGATGACGTCATCCCTATAAAAATAGGAGATGAGTAAAAAAAAAAAAGAGAGGGGAAGAAAGAAGGAAAAGGGTGTGTAATCAAGTGCTCACCACCAGAAGGGATTAGGCCGGCGAGATGAAGGTTTTCATCGACCAGAAGCTTATTGCATCGAGGGACATCGGTAGTCAGAAGCTGTCCGAATGCCATTCGATTCCTTGGGAGGATAGAAGAATCCCTATTGGCGTCAATGTTGGGAGTCCCCCAGCTTCCACTCACCCCTTTGATATCAGCAAAAAAGAACTTATCCTTCCACCCTTTAACGGAGGTGGAAAGGTACAACTTAAGGATCCTAGTGGGTTTAGGAGTAAAGGACCACCAACCTGACTGCTTGCGAAGGGTATAAAAACTACGGAATAAGGAGATGCTGGCCTCTATGCCTTGTAGGTGACAGAGAACCAGAAAGCCAACGATGGTTCGGATCGAGTTAGGGACTAGCTGGGAAGGTGTTAGAGAATATCGGTCCAGAAGGTTAAGGATGAAAGGGTGGATAGGTAGTCGAAGTCCTGCCTTAAAGAAGGCTCCGTACAAGGCAACTCTTCCGGGACGGGAAGAGATTACCCTGTCATCAGGAGCAGGGTAGGACAGACGTAGGTCTGGCGGAAAACTATACTTAGCTCGTAGGTTTACTATGTCTTGAGCAGACATAGTGGAAGCAGTCCACTCGGGGGACTCCTTGATAGCGCTGGAAGGACCAGCAGCTATCGGACGGCTCTGGGTGAAGGTCTGCCCACCGGTCAGATGACTCCCGGCTATGGGGCGTCTGACTGGCCGCCACTCCGGTGAGGAGTGGTCGGAGGATGAGGTAGACCATTGGCTTGGTAGGGAAGCGGAAGGCTGAGAAGGAGTGGGAGAATGACCCCCAGAATCGGAAATAGAACAAGAGGGCGAGGAAGCCATGGAGACTAACTTGGAAAACTTGAGCTAAGATCGAAGGAGCACGAGGAGAGAACAAACACGGGAGGCGGACGGATGCTTGCAGACTCGGGAGGAAACGATAGCATAAGAGAAGGGAGAATAGGAAGATAAGGATGATTTTTTTTTTATAGCCCCATTTCAAATCATCCCATGGCCGTTCGGTCTGGCCGTGTGTCCACCTTCAAATGGAAGCCACTTCAGCGGCCTACCGGCACGAAAAACACGAAAAGCTCCACCAATAGAGAGATGGCGGTGGCCTTACTGCAATGATGACGCTTGCCTTTTTACGACTCATTACTCGAGGAAAATATTCTCTAATCCCAACAGCCCGAACAGACGAAATGATGGCGCGAAAGTCAGCCGCCCAGTGGATATTAACATTCCTTTCGCTGGTGATTTTGCGCTCACTCATCTCAGGGCAGGGGGGCATCTGATACGGCTGACCATCTCCTCTGGGTGGTATTATAATCTTTTGCATGATTTCTGAAAATAATGATGTGACAGCTAATCCCAGAGATGGAATCTTAGCTCCGGCCTTTGGCTGATCCGGCCTCCAGCTCCGGCCTTTGGCTCCGGCCCTAACTTGGTGCTTTTCTTGCATACACAATGACCCGCCTCAGGTAACAGATCCCGAGATTCAAGATCTGTTACCGTATACCTCGCTCGTCGAAATCACGGGCAGGTGCTAGCACGCCTGGCAGTTACTGCTACAAGCGGCCCTTATCCAGCAACGGCTTAACCACTCGCCGTTCAAAGGAGCTTATCCCAACGAGGAAGATTCGACGGTTCGAAGGAGAACGAAAAGAAAGGAGCCTCCCAGACAGGTATAAAAGGTCCTCGAACTCAACAGAAAAGGGGGATCTCTCGATCTCTCTACTAGAGAACTGAGCGACAAGTTTACTAACTTGAGCGTCGGAGGGTCCTCGCCGAAAACACCGGCCGGGAACTTCTTGCAGGTTTCCGAAGAAGGAAGACGACCTCTCCACTCCATTTGGAAGCCCACAACAAATCTCAGTATACCCGCCGCTCATCACCGGTGATTTGTCCGCATCACTTTCTATTCTTTTCATCTTTGAAATTTATGAACTATATAAAATTAGGGATAAAAAGGATGATTATATTTAAGTTTGAATATATTTGAATAAAATTAAATCTATCTTTATTTTGTGTGTGTGTGTGTACACACTAATGAAAATGTTGACATACTGCTGGTCAAAGTTAACATTAGTAATGGCATGCTTTATCATTAGAGGTGTTGCGAGTGGTCACACTGAAGGCATGGCGTCACCCAATTTACTCCTCCGAACACAAATTTCACGTGGAAGCTTATTATATTCTTCCCAAAATGCCCCCGTCTATTCCTCGAAGGCTACGATGGACGGAGTTTCACTCACCTGGCCCGGCGGTTCTGAAACCAGACCTGCACCTGTCGCCGGGTCAGCATCACCTTTACAGCCAACTCCTCCTTCTCGCCCTGAGTCAAATTAACAAACATTATTAGTTAAACAAAATGACAAACTCCATTAATCCTAACGTCAGCATTAATTAATTCCATTAACTCATTCAGTTGATAAAGAGAGGCGAGAGCTTCACGGGGATATAGAATGGACCAGGGTGATATTTTGAGAAGAAATTATAAAGCGAAGGCCTCTTCATCTCTTACCTGTCTAAGGATGCAGTTTTTCCTGAATGCCTCTTGCAGTATCTTGGCCTGTTCTTTGGAAAGCTGGAGCCTCTTCGACCGTGGGGTTCCATTTTCTCCATCCCCACTATCATCCTCCTCCTCTTCCTTATCCTCGCTAACGGGTGGCTGGTTTATGTCCAACGCCCTCACCTTACGACTAGCTTTCCTTTCTTTTCCTTCACAACATAAAGAAGAGTAAGGCGTAGAGATATCCAAATGCTTGTCACCTCTAGCAAAATTACATTTTTTTTTTTCCTTTCCAAGAATGGCAGAAATTCAATCTATATATATCTTATAAAACTAAGAAATCCTTGTTCTGAGAGGAAACACTACAAGAGAACAAAAATATAGCGACACCCAAATGCGTCGCTAAACATGCTATTGCGACGCAATAGCGATGCAATGATGGCGTCGCTCAGATGATCGTCGCAATCTCAATTTGTCGCAATTGCGTCGCTTCACAGCGACTCTCTGCGATGCACCAATGCGTCGCAAATTGCGATGTATTTAGTTGCATCGTAATATTTAATAATAATATTTTAGATATAATAGCGACGCAATTTGCATTACTAATGCGTCGCTAATTAATTTTTTTTTTTAAATATTGCAACGCCAGGTCATTGCATCGCAATATTTAATAATAATATTTTAGATATATTAGCGATGCAATTTGAGTCGCTAATGCGTTGCTAATTAATTTTTTTTAAATATTGTGACGCCAGGTCATTGCATCGTAATATTTAATAATAATATATTTTAAAATATATTAGCGATGCAATTTTAATCGCTAATGCATCGCTAATTAATTTTTTAAAAAATATTGTGACGCCAAGTCATTGCGTCGCAATATTTAATAATAATATTTTAAAATATTAGCGATGCAATTTCAGTCGCTAATGCATTGCTAATTAATTTTTTTTTAAAAAATAAAATATTAAAAATTAAAACAGTTAATATAATTTTATTACATTTAAATATTGATCGAAACATTCTTCACTCATATTGGTCCAAACAATAATCATTCAATTTCTAAAATAATTATATATTAAAATTATAAAGTTTTCATGTACAAAATATAAAAAGTAAAAAAAATACATCAAGAATTCGAGCGATCACGTGGAGGCTGTAGATCGTGCGACATGCGGCTAACCATATCCTGCAACTGACGCATCTGATCTCGTGCGTCTGCAAGCTCCTGCTGATGGCCTCGCATACGCTGCTCGAACTCGTGCTCGACCTCCTACCGAACCTCCTGACGAACGTCCTGTCGAACCTCCTCCGTAATAGATCTTCGAATGTTGTCTAAACGCTCGGTAGGAATATCACCAGAATATCGCAAGTTGGAGGCCTGATGGGAAAAATATGTAGAAGCTCTAGTGCCCAGACCATAGACCCTGTGGTCTCGCGGCTGGGCACCAATAGCCTCCAAAAATATACGTCGACTCTCCTCTGCTGAGAGTTCGACGGGCGTCTCCCCATCAGTGGAGTCGACCTGCGATGCAGAGCGAAGCTCCTCGACTCGTTTCTTTGAATTATAAAATCAACAATAAATGAATCAATAAATTTTTCTAAATAAAAATTTAAAAATTAAACAGATAATACATTAAGCTAATTTCTTACCGCAACCTCCCGTGACCGCGTATCGACCCAGGAACCGTCCCTCCTGGTGTGTGTCGCCTTGAATAGATGAAACTCACCAGGATCTCCTACCTCCTGCTCAGACTATAATAATAAAAAAATTAATATTAATGCAAATATTTGTAAAGAACTAAATTAGTAATTAAATTATTTATGTTTTCTTACCATACAGCGTATGTGCTCCTGAATCGAAATGGAGCCCGAAGTGTGGCAGGAGAGACCCGTGCCAGGACCGCCCCTCTCGGATCGGCTGTTCATGCTGGCTGATGCGGACCTCCTGCGCCAGCCATCGGACTGCCATGCCTTCTGCCACTCGTGCCAAATACCCTCTAGCACATGCGCAGGACGCTGACCCGATGACCTCCAACGATGAAGCATGTCGGAGTATCGGCATCCCGTAATAGCCTCCCATGCTGTCCTAATGGCATCATGGCTGGAAGGGTCCCACGTAAACTTTTTTTGTATTAAAATAAATAGTTATTTTAGAATTTATTAAGATTAAGAAATTTAATATCAGTGATAAATTATATTTAATAAGTTTACCTGAAACTCAGAAAAATAAAACTCCCTTGTGGCTGCAGATACGTGGCGCCAATCGTAGCTACTGGGATATGCACGCCTCTGAAATACGGAGCTGATGTGGCTCGATACATGATGCTGCTAATAAATTGTTAAAAAAATACATGTTTATAAGTAATTGACTTAAAAACATAAACATATATTTTTAATTAGTATATACTTACAGCCCATGAGCATCCAGTCGAAGTACGGTGTGGCCGATGGTGGAAGAACTCTCGGAGGTATGTGCCGATCGGCTGGATGGTAATACCAATGCAGGATCACCGCCGACTGCTGGAGAGGTCGAAGGCTGTGCGATGTATAGAGATCCGAACTCTCCATCTCCAAAGCTCATGTGATCTGATGTAGCAGGGCTACGTCTATGCTCACTCCGTATGTCGTTGGTAGATCTACCTTTGCTCGTCATACTAAAAATACTAAAGATTCATGCAATTAAATTACGATTAATGATTGACTATATAAAAATTTAACACTTATACAATAAAGTTGAATTTAAAAAAACCTCTGTTTAATCGGTGTCATTTGTTTCATGAAATGTTGGTTCAACATCCGATGCCATATCGGATTGCGATTCAGTTTCATTATCATTGGAAGGAAACCGAACATTTGCATCCGCAATTTCTTGGACATCACCATTTGGATCTCTAAGTGATGTTTCACGAGCCCTTGTGTCGCCCTCAATTGCATGCATTTCCATCTCATCCTCTTGAAATGCAGGGCACTCGGCTGATTGACTTGATGAACTCTCCTCTAATACGATTGTTGAACGTGGGGCGATTTTAGAAACAACCCACCAATCTCGCTTGTCGTTGCACAAACTTGGATATCCGTAGTAAAACACTTGCTGAGCTTGGGATGCAAGGATGAATGGTTCATATTTCTGCAATCTTCGTCGATGGTTCACTTCAACCAAATTGTAGTCGTTATGAACCCTTTTTCCCACAGGAATTGTCGGATCGAACCAATCGCAATGAAACAATACGGTTCATTTCATAGGCCAACCAGGATATTCAACTTCAACCACCTCTACTAACTTTCCGTAATAATCCTGCATATTTACTCCAACACTTTCTCCTTTAACACACATGCCCCAGTTCTGCGTGCCTCTTGAAGCTGCTAATCGTTCAATCTGAAATTTGTACCCATTAACAAAATAGCCAGTAGAGGTTGTTACGGTCTTCAATGGCCATTGCAATAGACATTTAATGAAAATATTGTTGGTTGTGGACCATGAACCGTTTACCTATAAATTAATAAGCTATTCACAACTAATTCAAAAAATAAAAGTCATTATTGAAATTGATTGAGTGATACTACTCACAAATTCATAAAACCAGTAAGCGAACTCCGTTTCTAACTTCTGCCCAATTGCAACTTGACTGATGTCGGGATTCATCTGTCATTGTCTATCACAATACATCCTTATGGGATGATAAGGATTAAAACTTATGTTAGCAATTAAATATTGTGGTATATTGTAATTTAAATTAGAAGTTCCAATTAAGCATTGAAGTATACACTTACTCAATATATGGATCGACTTCTCTACAGTTCATTAGGATGTAATAATGTGCTGCATTATACTCCATATCGCTAAGATTTCTTGACTTCTGCCCCCCAAATGAACGGCCGATAGCTTTAAAAATTGATATTCTACTGTCATTAGGTTCTTCTTCGTCCACACATACGTCATCGTTACGACCAAGATTTTGGCTCCTCATGTGGACGTGACCCTCAAAGTAATGCGAGGCAAAAGCTGAAACTTCTTCGACCAAGTGTGCATTGCATATAGAACCTTCAACCCTTGCCTTATTACGCATATTATTTTTTAGCTTCTTAAGGTACCTATATGTAAAGTTGAGACAAAAAAATTAACCAATTTTCTCGCAATGAAATAATATTTAAAATATCAACATGTCTTAATGATGTATATATTTACCTCTCGAAAGGATTCATCCAGCGATACTGCACGGGACCAGCTATGCTCACTTCGTATCGCAAGTGAATCGGTAAATGCTCCATTGAGTCAAAAAAACTGGGAGAAAATATTCGCTCCAGCTTGCATAAAATAATTGGAATTTTCTCCTCAAGCCTTGCCATGGATGCAGAAGTAATGACAGAGGCAGATAACTCTTTGAAGAACAAGCTGAGCTCCGTCAATGCCTTCCAGACATATTGCGGAAGCAACTCACGAAAAGATATAGGCAATAACCGTTGCATGAAAACATGGCAGTCGTGACTCTTCATGCCGAACAACTTGATCTTATGCATGTCCACACACCTACCGATATTTGAGGCATAACCATCTGAAAATTTTAACCCTCTAAGCCAGTTACATAAAAATTCTTATGAATTTCTATCAAGAGTGTAACAGGCTTTAGGATAGGTCCCGTCGGCACTCCTCCTCAAATCACCTCTTCTGCAATACTGATTAAGTTCTTCTCTTGACTTTGCAGTATCTTTGGTTTTTCTCGGGATGTTTAGCACCGTGTTAAATATGTTATCAAAGAAATTTTTCTCGATATGCATACATCCAAGTTGTGCTGGATGAGATTTGTGCTCCAATACGGCAAATCCCAAAATATACTCCTCTTCTTCCAGTTATGTTCTTTACATATATGGCCATTTATTCTATTTGCATCGGGTTCCCAAGCATACCTCAACCCCAAATGCTCTATAGTATCAAATATATTCGTGTCGGACCTAACCAGTTGGCAAATTTTATGACAGCTTTGTTCTTCCGAAAGGCGGTCAAGTTACACCTGTAAGGATGATTTGGAGGCAAGAACTTCCTATGATTATCAAACCATGACTGCTTACCACTCTTCTGCAATGTAAATGCATCCAAATCATATATGCATTGGGGGCATGCCAGACGTCCAGCAGTGCTCCAACCAGACAACATTGCATATGCCGAGAAGTCACTTATTGTCCACATCAAAGCAGCTCTCATGATGAAATTATGTTTCATAGAAATGTCGTAGGCTAGGACTCCTGTTTCGCACAACATTTTCAATTCGGCCACCAACGGTTGCAGGAAGATATCAATCTTTTCCTTTGGATTTGATGGACCTGGAACCAAAACTATCAAAAACATTGCAGAATCTTTCATTCACTTCCATGGAGGAAGGTTATATACAGTCAGTATCACAGGCCAACATGAATACTGTTGGCCCGCTTGACCAAATGGTTGGAAGCCATCGGTACAAAGACCTAATCTCACATTCCTTATATCTTCAGCGAAATCAGGATGATTTTCATTGAAATGCTTCCAAGCTTTTGAATATGACGGATACCAAATTTCATCCTCTTTATATTCATATTCGGCATGCCATCTCATATCAGCAGCTGTAGCCTCAGATCTGTATAATCTCTGCAGGCATGGAGTAAGAGAAAAGTAATGCATCCTCTTGTAAGGCACACTTTTCCTCCTACTTGTACTAGCTCCCCCTTCGCCATTTTTGTACCTCGATTGCCCACAAATCTTACACCATCGCAGCTCAGAGTCTTCACCCCAATATATCATGCAATTGTTCAAGCAACAATCGATCTTATTAACTGGGAGCCCAAGCCCACGCAACAACTTCTTCGTTGAGTAAAAACTATCTACTACAACATTATCATTTGGCAAAATTTCCTTGATTAACCCAGCTACAGAATTGAACGCCTTTTCTGATAATCGATGTTCTGCCTTAATATTCAACAACCGAGCAGCCGTAGACAACTGGGAATGGCCCTCACAACTAGGATACAATTCTTGATTTGCAGCACGCAACATATCATAAAATTGCTGTGCATTTGGATTTGGTTCTTCCATATATGTATTCTGATTGAATTCATTACCCAATGCATTCATCACCATTTCTTCATATGTGTTTAAATTCACAAATGGTTCATCTACGGGAATTGACACTTGTTGTCTTGTAACAACTGCAGGAATTTCCTCTGGTTCACCATGACAGTACCAAACATCGTAATCAGGAACAAACCCCTTTTTACACAAATGCACCTTAACAGTTTCAACATCTCTGTAGGCTTTATTCTGACACCTGTGATAGTTGCATGGGCACCTAATCCTAGGCCCATCCATCCATTCAGGTTGGCTACATACAAATGCAATAAAATCTTCCAATCCATTCAGAAAATCTGGATTAAGCAAGTCATCTTTTATCCTTGCATACATCCACGAGCGAGCCCCGCTCATTTTTGACCGACTTATACAATTTTTGGTAAACCATTAAAGGAAACCACATTATAAAACTATATTAGCATTACTAAATATATAACTAAATTATTTCTTTTACACAACTAAGGTTAATAACAACCATTTAAATCATTTATAACTAAACCAATATTCTTTTACATAACTAAGGTCCCTACCCTGCAAGGCCGGGCCATGGCTACGATCCTTGGCGTGCTAGCAAGGACCGAGGCACAGGTTCATGCTAGGCTAATGCTAGGGCTTGAGTTCGGGTCAGGCCGCAAGGCGGTCCGTTCAATCATGAGACTTCACAAGCATTCAACTGTCCTAAATTAATTCCACCTTCACTCCATGTCTAAAAGGTAAGGCCCTATCCCATTCAAGAATATTTTTTGTGATATGTTATTCTGCTATTAATTATCATCGATCGGTTACGTTGAAATTTCAGCAGCATTTCCCCATATGTTCTCCTAAATGTGTGGCATATATGCCATACTAGGAGAACGTATGAGCAAATACAAACTGCAATCTCAACCAATGATGATTAATAGCAGACTAACATATCGCAAAAAACATTCTCAAACTGTCCACCAGGACAATTTGAGAATTTACAAGACTAAGTCTTACAAATTCTCAAACAGGTCTAAAGGTTATAGTGCTATGATTAATAATATGGAAATCCGAAGACAAATGAACTTATGCTTGTTATTCATAAAGTCTTGTCAATTATACATATATAGGAATAGTGTTCTATATATATAGTCACTGACTTCTTAAGATTATTATGTCGAATATAAATGTTTGTGAAGACTAAAATATAAATCATTGAAACTACTAATTTGTTGCTGAAAATTAAATAAAACTACAATAAGATTTTCATTCTAGCATTACATAATTTAATGCATCATTCAATTTGAAGCAGAATGTAAATAATCAAGACATAACAATTGTAAATAACTACAAATGCACAAATATTATTGCATAAACAGCTATAAAGAAATGAAAAGCTACGACAGCTATTTTGAAATTAGTTAATCTAAAGAGTTATGGTTAATGAGCTAAATTAGTTGACCTAAATAGCTAAGCTAATTCAGCTCGACCTATCTAAAGAGTTTTGATTGATGATCTAAAGAGCTAAGGTTGATGGTCTAAAATTAGCTTACTTGAAAAGTTAAAACTGATAAGCTAAATTAATTGACCTAAATAGCTACGATTTATGAGTTAAATCAGTTGATTTAAAGAGTCATGATTAATGAGCTAAATCAGTCTATCTAAAGAGCTATGACTAATGACATAAATTATTAATTTATTAGAGTGATCATTCTCCATATATATATATATATATATATAGTAATACTATTGTGTGACCATTTGAATTAATAAATTAATTCTTTCATTCACCGAAAAAGGAAGTGGCTAAAGGAAACAAAAAATACTTCGGTAACCACCCTCATATGTTGGCCCTAGCCGACCTACTTTGTCGTCGGCCCTAGCCGACCTACTTCGTCGTCGGCCTTAGCCAACCTACTTTGCCGTCGGCCCAAGTCGACCTACCTCATCCATTGGCCCTAGCCGACTTATATCGTCTGTCGGCCCTAGTCGACCTACCCTATCCATCGGTCTTAACCGATTAATTTCACTCCTCAAATTTTAATTAATTTGTTGCATCGAACAAACGTGAACCGAACCATATCGTCTTTCGGTTCACCAGTCAAGGCTATCGCCCTGCCTTGGGCCAAGCCAATGCGTTCCCTCGATCCCGAAATAAAGATGACCAAATAGCGTCAACAAGCCGGGGGAGACGGTGATAGTCGGTACTCCTCATCACCGCGGGCTGAAACTACCGAAGTTCCGGCGGCGCACGATCTTTCGGCACCGGAGGAGGGTCTGTCCAGGGGTGAAGACTGGGAAGTTGCGGGGGTTTCGGAGGAGGCTGCTGAGGTTTCCTCCCCCCCCATTGTTGTTTTGTCCGACGATGGCAAAGGAGAAATGCCGGTTGGCTTGGGGGCCCCCGTAGACGAGGCGGTTGGTCTCCCTCATTGGAGGCCAGTGGCTCGGCGAGGTTACAGGAGGAGGTGGGAGTGACCTCCGCTTCCATCGAGGCAGGGAAAGAGGTTGCGGCTGCTGAGGTTCGGCCTTGGTCGCCGGTAGGGGAGCCAGCGGGCGACGAGGAGATAGCCGAACCTGCCGAACCAACGATCAAAATTTGTGGGGGGCTTTCTGGCAAAGGGCCTTCCGCCGAGGCACAGGAGGCTCCAGGGGGAGCAGAAGTTCTTGAAGAGTCTGTTGTAGACAGGGGGATTCCTGAGGAGATAGAAGTAGAAGGAGAAGAAGAAGAAGAAGGAGAAGGAGGGGAGCCGGCGAGCGAAGGAGATGCTTCGGCCGGGGCTCTCCTTGCCGGAGTCGAAACGTCTGAAGCTTCTCAAGCGAGGGCCCTGGCAGTGGAAGCTGGTCTATCGAGAAGTTCATGGGTTGCGGGTGTCCTGGCTGGCTCCCTGGGAGCAGACTTCCACTCATGCGACCCGGAAGTGAGCGCCAGGTTCTCCGCTCTGATGCGGTCCGTGTTTCAAGGGGAGGAGAGTTCCTCAACAGGAGGGGGTCATCCGGAAGACCTTGTTGAGATAGCCTTCCGTCGCGCCGGGGTGCCGAATGAGCTTTTCTTCTCCCCGAAATTGACGACCTTGCTCTCACAAGGATCGCCACAGACTACGCGTCTCAGGTAGGTTGTTGCACCGAAGTTGGGTCTTTAGTCAGTTAGTTCGACTATGTCTTTTATGTGTGTCATCCTTTTTTGCAGAGCACCCTGATTATGAGGGCACTAAAATGGCACTTACATCTGGCTGTTGGAGCTTGGGCTCGGGCCCGCTATGAGACTGATCACTTTAAGGAGAGGGTGGATTCTACTGATAAGCTCTCTCGAGCCCTTGTGGTCCTCCAAAGGGAGCTCGAGGAGGCTCGCAGGATTCTTGCGGTTGAGAGGGAGAGAGCCCCTCGACTCGCCGTACAGGTTGGTGAGCTCCAGCGGGAGCTTGGGGAGACTAACAGGATTCTTACGGTTGAGAGGAAAAGAGCCTCTCAACTCACCATACAGATTGGTGAGCTCCAAGGCTTCCGCGAGCAATCCGAGAAGGCTAGTCTAGAGCTTTCTCAGGCCAGGGCGGAGCACAAGAGCAAGGTTAAATCCATGCAACTGTTCTTTGATAAGAGGTGGGACCAGCTGAAAGCCAGCCACACCGAAGATAAAGCCAAATGGAGCAAAAGGCTTGAGGAGGAAGAGCATAAATGCCAGCGGCAGCAGGACCACCTCACCCGCCTAAGCAAAGAGCTTGCCGATACAAAGGACCGGCTAAAGTGGTCGGATGAACGAGCTGATAGAGATATAGACTAAAAGATATACTTTATGTTATGTCTTTACATTTTAATGAGAATTTATTTTGAGCAATGTGTGCCATTTACTATATATATGTGCATGTGTCTAGTATTTACAAAGAGTATTTGATCTAGTGTGTAGAGTACGGCTTACACACAGAAGACTATATCATCGGTTCTTTTGGAATACAAGTTTATTGTTCACAGTTTTAGATGGAATTGGACACACCATCAGTAGAACTGTAGCACAAATTTTTAGTAGGTCTGTCTGATTACGGGGAATGGTTTATTCTAACTATTTGTGCTAGTACACTTTGTGTGTATTGAACAGGACCCAGTTGAGTTAATTATTTTATACTGACTTTATAAAATAATTTAAAACTCATGAATATTATGATTACTTATGCTCTTAATCTGAATTCTATTTCTAAACACGTGTATGTAGTGATTATTGCTTTGATTACACATAGAGTGAGATTCTATATGAGTCAATAAACTAAGTGGGTTGGGCAATAACATTATATATATGGTGAATATTAATAGTTGAAGGAATCCACGTCCTGTTAATTTGGATTGATGATATCCCCTTGAGAAAGCTTATAAGTTTTGATTGTATCAAATCTTGCAAGTGGATTTTGAATCCGATACATCAAATAAGTTAAGTGGATAAGTCTCAAGGATAATAACAGCCAATTAAATTATATTATCAGTAATTAAATTTAATTGGTGGATATCTATAATCTTAACATGGGGAGATAATAAGTATTTAATATTAAAGCTCAAAAATATAAATTCGAATATGATTAGGAGTACAATTATAATTCTTTAGTGGAATGAATTGTAATTTATGTAATTGAATCCTAACCCGAGATAGGATTCAAGATTTAATTAAGTGGGAAGTCCTTTTCATATTTGCCTATTGGTCCCTGTTGTAGCCCTATAAATATCCTCTCAGTTTGTTGCTAGGGTTAACGTTTTTGAGAAAAAAAAAAACAAGAAACCCTAGGTCAGCCGAGAGATCCCACCATCTTGTGAGAGAAGGAAGGTATTTTCGGGAATACGGTGGAAGGCTAAAAGGTTGAGGTCGAGCAATCGAATCAAAGTGTTCCAAAGTTCAAATCTGAAGGTATGATCTTATACTCATAGATTAGAACGGTAAAAGTTTTTTGTATTACTCATATACGCTATAGCTGTGATCTTGGGGGTATTCCGTGCTCCCAAACATGAGCTGCCCGACTATCTGACGAGGTTGACTTTGCTCGTCAAGAAATTGGGGATACCCAGTCCCGGGTGAATGAGCTAAAAGAGAGCCTTCGCCAGAACCAATCGGCTAGGTCTAGGGCTCTTAACAGGGTCCACGTGCTGGAGGGTGAGCTAGCCTGGCGGGAGGAGCAGGTAGGGCGCTATTAGTTTCACTCATTTTGATCTTTCGACTTTCGCTTTACTCGGCTATTTGCCTGCAGTTGCACAGGGTGAGCCAGGAATTTCAGGGGCGGTTAGCGGCGTTTGGAGAGGAGGCAGCCTCGAGGCACCGAAGGATCTCTGAACTGGAGAGGCAATTAGCTGAGGCAAATGCGCGGGCCTCTTCGACGGTGAAGGAGTACAAGAAATCCACCGAATTCGCCGATGAACGCAGGGCGGCCTGCGCCGATGCATTTCAGTTGGGCGAAGATGAGGCGCAGGCTAAGGTTGCCCAGGCTTATCCTGACCTGGACCTGTCGTGCCTGGAAGCCGAACATTATGAAGTGTACACCCCGAGGGTCGAGGAGGACGACTATGGAGAAATATCTGATGTCGACCTCAAAGCTATTCTGGGAGTCGATGCGACTACCGACGTATCCCATCGTAACACCTTCGAGAAGGGGGGGCCAAGCGATGCCCCTGCTGATGCGGCCGCAGGAGATGCTGGGATTGACCCCAAGTCCTGACCCTTTGGGGGACTATATGTGCTTTTCCTTTCTTTTGTCTTGTAGTTCGACTGGAAATCAATAAATGGATCAGCCGTTTTTCATTTGTTTGTCTTCCCTGGATGGTTTCTTGTCTCAAATTTTGGAGGAACATCCTAGTAGAGGCCAAGGCATAGGGATTGTCTCGACGAAAAGGTCGGGCGACAACGTAGCCTGGTATAAAAGGAGGTTGAGAGACGATTTAACTCGGCTTAGGCCGAATGACATGGTGGTTCGACCAAGTCCGAAGAATGAGATAGCTTTTTTAGGTCCGAGGAACAAAGTAACTCGGCTAGGGCCGAGGAACTAAATGGCTCGGCTAGGGCCAAGGGACAAAGTAACTCGGCTAGGGCCGAGGAACGAAATGGCTCGGCTAGGGCCGAGGGACAAAATAACTCGGCTAGGGCCGAGGAACAAAATGGCTCGGCTAGGGCCGAGGGACAAAGTAACTCGGCTAGGGTCGAGGAAGTTTGTTTTATTAGTGATCACACTGAGATTGCATCCTTGATGAAAAGAGGGGAGTTCGTCCCCGAACTGGGGGTTCGCTGAATCATTACTGCCATCTCCTTATCCCTATTTATTACCCCTACCAGTGTTTTATCTTTTCCAAGGTGGGTCGATTCTCATTCCACCAAAGTAGGTGGTACAGTCCTGTGGCTAGCAAAAGGTCATCTGGCAATTTCCAGCGAGCTTTTATTATGTCGACCTTTTCCAACATAGGTTGCTTTGGCGTGCGATGTTAGTGCTCATTTGCCATTGGAGGATGTCATTTTTGCAGGACGATCTCTCAGATCTACCAGTATCTGCAAGGTCCGCGCTGAAATGGCGCCTGCATCTAGCAGTTGGAGCTTGGGCTCGGGCCCGCTACGAGGCCGATCACTTCAAGGAGAGGGCAGATTTGATCGATAAACTCTCTCGGGCCCTAGTGGCCCTTCAAAGGGAGCTCGAGGAGGCTCGCAGAATTCTTACAGTTGAGAGGGAGAGAGCCCCCCGACTCGCTGTACAGGTCGGTGAGCTCTAGTGGGAGTTTGGGGAGGCCAACAAGATTCTCGCGATTGAGAGGGAAAGAAACTCTCATCTCATAGTACAAATTGGCGAGCTCCAAGGCCTCCGCGAGCAATCCGAGAAGGCTAGCCTGGAGCTTTCTCAGGCCAGGGCGAAGCATGAAGGCAAGGTTAAGTCCATGCAACTATACTTTGATAAGAGGTGGGACCAGCTGAAGGCTAACCACGCTGAAGATAAGGCCAGCTAGAGCAAAAAGTTTGAGGAGGAAGAACGCAAATGTCGGCGGCAGCAGGACCACCTCAACCGCCTAAGCAAGGAGCTTACCGATACTCAGGATCGGCTAAAGTGGTCGGACGAGCGAGCTGCCCGACTATATTTTGAGGTCGACTTTGCTCGTCAGGAAGTCAGAGATACCCAAGCCCGGATGGACGAACTAAAGGAGAGCCTCCGCCAGAACTAGTCGGCCAAGTCCAGGGCTCTCAACAGGGTCCATGTGTTGGAGGGTGAGTTAGCGCGACGGGAGGAGCAGGTATGGCGCTACTGGTTCCACTCGTTTTGATCTTTCGATTTTCGCTTTACTCGGCCTTTTGTCCATAGATGCGCAAGATGGGGCAGGAATTCTAGGGACGGTTAGTGGCGTTCGGAGAGGAGGCGGCTTCGAGGCACCAAAGGATCTCTGAACTAGAGAAGAAATTAGCCGAGGCAAACATGCGGGCTTCTTCGGCGGTGGAGGAGTACAAGAAATCCGCCGAGTTCATCGACGAACATAGGGCGGCCTGTGCCGATGCATTTCAGCTGGGCGAAGATGAGACGAGGGCTAAGGTTGCCCAGGCTTACCCTGACCTGGACCTGTCGTGCTTAGACACTGAACATTATGAAGCATACACCCCGGGGGTCGAGGAGGACGAATACGGAGAGATATCTGATGTCGACCTCGATGCCATTCTGGGAGTTGATGCAACTACCGACGTATCCCGTCGTAGCACCTTCGAGAAGGGAGAGCCAAGCAATGCCCCTGCTGATGCGGCCGCAGGAGATGCTGGGGCTGATCCCAAACCCTGACCCTTGGGGGGGGGGGCCACATGTATTTTTCTTTTCTTTCGTTTTGTACCTCGACCGGAAATCAATAAACGAATCGGCCATTTTTCATTCATTTGTTTTCCTTGAATGGTTTCTTGTCTCGAGTTTTGGTGGGATATCCTGGTAAAGGCCAAGGCGTGGGGGTTGTCTCGACAAAAAGGTCGAACGTCAACGTAGCCTGGTGTGACCGAATGACACGGCGGTTCGGCCAAATTCGAAGAGCGAGATAGCCTTTTCGGGGCTGAAGGACGAAGTAATTCGCTGGGGCCGAAGGACAAAGTAGCTCGGCTGGGAGCAGATACTTCGATTGGTTTTTGAAGTGTAGGAACAGCTTCGGCCCCGCAAGGGGGGTTTAGCTAATGCTTAGGCCTTACACGCAACCAGACGGGGTTCATTACCGAGGAACGCACGACGTCCGCACCCCTTAATTGCTTTGTCAGTGTTCTGTCTCTTCTCAGGCGAGTCGATTTTTGTTTTGCCGAAATGGATGATACGATTTTGACGCCAGTGAAAAGCTGCTCGAGAGCCTTCCGGGAGGCCTTTATTGTGTTGGTCTTTTCCCGCGCGGGTTGTCTCGGCGTGTGACGCAAGCATTTGCCCGCCATTGGAGGATGTCATTTTGTAGGATGGTCCCCTGGATCTGTTAGTTTCCGTAGGATCGACGGGCGATTTTCTGCGTTCAACAGCCATGATTCGGGATCAAAGGAAATCTTTGCATGCGTCATGATTCAGGCGATGGGCTTGGCGCGCAATGGGGCGCTGCTTTCATCCTGGGAGGCCACGTGGTGGCATGGGTTAGGATTTTTGAATCCCGAGGCTTCCTGTTTCGATAGCTGCTCCCGGTTTTTTTCTGCCTATAAAAGGGGGAAAGAGGGGTCATGTTAGGCCATCCCTAAAGTTTCCTTCCCTGCAAGAGTTTCCACAATGCCCATCTCTCTGGTGTTTCGAGTGGGAGGATCGAGCTTTCCTTTCATAAGCCTTTCTCCTCCGAATAGTTGGGGTGATGAAGGAGCCACTGGAGGGTGGCTCGCCCTGAGGGGATGAGCCCCGGAGATCATATGGAGAGCGCACAGGAGGGCCGCAGAGATCACACGGAGAGCGCACATATGCGCTTCCCCTGTGTCCTTTGTGGTTCGCTACGGGGGGGCACAGGGTAGGAAGTGTATCGACATCCCCATAGCACGCACGGAGCCTCCCTCCTCCGCTGGTCTGGATTCTCATCCCTTCTCTGAGGGGAATCCTTGCCACGAAGAGGAGAAGATGGGAGCAACGGGGGTCTGATGGTCCCCGAGCTTCTCAGTCGGGTGGCGGCCTGCGATCCAGAATCCCGCCCTAGGGGGGCTGGCTGGTTTGCCCGGGTCCTCAGAATCAGCATCCACGGGCCATGCCTCCTTTTGGACCTCTTGGTTCATTCGAGGGGGGCCGTGGAGGGTCAGCTTTGTCAATAGTCCAGGCGAGCTGACCATTTTGTGGTTTGTCTGATTTGTCGGTCCGGACACCGGAGCATCACAGTTGCCCAGATCTGCTTTGGAGCAGTTGCTCGAGTTTTGTACTCGTCTTTATTTTATGCATTTCAGTGCTTCTTGTAATGCCTCTCAAGCGGTTGTAATCGGTTTCGGTGGCAATGAAATAAAGAATGTTTTGTTTTATTTCTCCATTTCTGTTGCTTTTGTGCCAAGTTGTAGCTGTTGGCCATGGGGCATAAGGACATCTTGTTCGTTTTTAAACGAGGGTCCCATGCCATCCGAGCTAGTCGGGGCTTGTAAGCTGCCCGGGTCTAGAAGGAGGTTTAGAGACTGTTTGGTGGTAAACCATGTTCCTTAACTCTGGTCGAAGCTCGGAGATTCATGACTTGACCTTATTGGATTTCGGATATTCGCGGCCCGGCCCTGCCAGTGGTCAGAGGATGGTTGCTTGGTCCTGCCAAGGTTCGGAGGTCTTATTGCTCGGCCCTGCCGAGGTTTGGAGATTGGCAGCTTGACCCTGCCAAGGTTCAGAGATTTAGAGCTCGGAGGGATGACTTAGTCGTCACCATGAGTCATGATGCTAGGTCCCTACGGGGTTCGGTGAGGGGCGTCAAGGCAGAACGGGTGGTGTATGGTCATGCCCTCCATTTATGATATGACTACTCCCGAGGGAACGAATTATTGTCAGGCGTTGGAGCTTTCTCTTTTTCACGCTTCCCGAAAGGCGGCCAGTTTAAAAGAGCTTGGGGAAGTGTTGAGAGCATTTATTACAGGGGGCCGGCAGATTGGGAAGTACCCCATTTCTAGAGAAGAAAGGGGGGTTCCCGAATAGTCCGTCCGCATTTACCGATCTCGATTTCATCTGAGAGGTCACTCAGCCTCAAACGATGCCTTGGGATGTGGCCAAAGCGCAGGAGTATCGCTCGGTTGGCTCAAGGGATTCGGTAGCTAGGGTCGTTCCTTGGCTTTGGCCGAGTTTTCTAGTAGCAGAATGTAGCCCTTGGCTTTGGCTGAGGTTTGCGCACTCCGGTTTTGGCCGGGGCTTCGGAGATCGTAGCCCTGTCTGGGCTTGGGGATTCTGTTGTTCGGCCCTACCGAGATTTAGCGATTTTGTTACTCGTCGGCCCAACCGAGGTTTGGAGATTTCATTACTCGGCCCAGCTGAGGTTCGGAGAATTTGTTGCTCGGCCCTGCCGAGGTTCGGAGAATTTGTTGCTCGGCCCTACCGAGGTTCGGAGAATTTATTGCTCGGCCCTGCCGAGGTTCGGAGATTTCCTGTTCAAATAGGTTACTCGGCCATGCCGAGAATTGGTGAGCAGCACCTGTTTCTTTTCGCAATTTTTGGTGGCATAATGTATGATGATTCGTGTTGCAAATTACGAAAACATGTGCCAACAAAAAGGTATAATAAGGTATACTGAGGTGGGCTTATAAAGGACATACCCTATTGATAATACTTACGGAGATTGTCCGAGTTTCACGTCCGGGGGATGGACTTTCCGCTTAAATCTTGCAGCTTGTAGGTCCCCGGTCCAATGATCTCCGCTACTTGGTATGGGCCTTCCCAGTTTGGTGCCAGCTTCCCTTGCTCCAGCGGTTTGGAGATAGAGGCTTTCCGGAGGACGAGGTCGCCGGGCGAGAAAGCTTTCCCTTTGACTCTGGAAGCATGGTAGTGGGCCACCCTTTGCTGGTAGGCGGCTACTCTGATCCGAGCTTTCTCCCTGACCTCCTCTACCCGGTCGAGGTTGGTGCGGAGCTGTTCATCGCTGGCTTCTTTTGAGTAGCTTTCCACCCGTAGCGACGGGAGACCTATCTCCACTGGGATAACGGCCTCTGTGCCGAAGGCCATCCGAAATGGGGTTTCACCCGTGGGCACTCTTGGGGTGGTGCGGTAGGCCCATAGGACGTGGTGCAACTCATCCGCCCACCTGCCTTGGGCTCTGGAAAGCTGGGCTTTGATTCCCTTAAGCAGAGTCTTGTTGGTCACTTTAGCTGCTCCGTTGGCCTGCAGGTGCTCGACCGAGGTGAGGTGGTGATGGATTCCGTGTTCTTCGCAGAACTGGCGGAACTTAGGGTTATCGAACTTCCTGCCGTTATCAGTGATTATAGTACGCGGGAGGCCGAAACGGCAGATGATGGACCTCCATACAAAATCTCTGGCCCGTGCCTCGGTTATTTGTGCAACCGCCTCCGCCTCGACCCATTTAGTGAAGTAGTCGATGGCGACAAATAGAAATTTTCGCTGCCCGTGGCAAGCGGGAATGGGCCAAGGATGTCCATCCCCCACTTGGAGAAGGGCCAAGTGGAGGATATAGGAACCAAGCTGGCGGAGGGGAGTCTTTGAATACTTGAGTGCCTCTGGCATGGGTCGCAAGCTCGGACAAGGTCGTCTGCATCCTTCTGCATAGTCGGCCAGTAATAGCCTTGTCGTAGCACCTTGTGACATAGGGACCGGCTTCCCAGATGGTTGCCGCAAATCCCCTCATGCACTTCACGGAGAGCATAATCTGCTTCAGATGGCGGAGGCATTTGAGCAGTGGCATGGAGAAGGACCGTTTGTAGAGTTGATCATCGATCAGTACATAATGGGTGGCCTACAGCTTTAGCTTTCTAGCTTCTCTCCGGTCGGGTGGAAGCGACCCTTCTTTGAGGTACATTAGAATGGGATCGAACCATGATGGTTCGGTCTCAACTTGCATTATTCGGTCAGCTTCCGCGATACTGGGTTTCTCCAAGATCTCCAGGTGGAACTTTTGTTCCGTGTCCATTGACTCCGTGGTCACCAATCAGGACAGCAGGTTGGCGCGGGCATTCTTAGATCTAGGAATCTGAATAATCTCAAACTTGGGAAAATGGGGGAGTAGGCTCCGCACCTCTTGAAGATATTGGATCATGTTTGGTTCCCGAGCCTCAAATTCTCCTCATACATGACCTGCCACTAGCTGGGAGTCAGTGAAGGCATTAAGTTTCTCTACCTTCAGGTTGCGGGCGATTCGAAGATCGGCCAGCAGTGCTTCATACTCAGCTTCGTTGTTGGAGGCCGGGAAAGAGAAGCGGACACCATATTCAAAGGTTGCCCCCTCCGGACTGGTGAGAACCAGGCCCGCACCGGAGCGATGAGCGTTAGATGACCTGTCGACATGGAGGAGCCACCGGGCACCAGATTTTGGTTCTTCGGGGGAGTCTGGGGTGGAGTCGTCCTCCGGGATGGTACACTCGAGGAGGAAATCAGCTAACACATGAGCTTTGATGGCCGGGCGAGGCTGAAAGTGGATATCGTGCTCGCTCAGCTCAACGGCCCACTTGGTCATTCTCCCTGATGTCTTGGGGCGGTGGACCACCGCCTTGATGGGTTGGTCAGTCAGGACCGTCACAGAATGCGCCTGGAAGTACGGTCGCAGCTTCCGAACTAAGGTGATTAAGGCCAACACCATCTTTTCAATTCTGCTATATCTTGTCTCCGCGTCGCGGAGTAGCCTGCTGACATAGTAAATCGGCTTCTGGACCTTGCTTTCCTCTCTGACTAGCACCAAGCAGACGGCACCTTCTGAAACAGCCAGATATAAGAGCAGTGTCTTGCCTGGGCTTGGACTGCTGAGGAGTGGGGGCGAGCCGAGGTATTTCTTGAGATCTTGAAATGATTTTTGGCATTCAGGGGTCCACTGGAAGTTCTTAGCCAACAGGAGGGTTTTGAAGAAGGGGAGGCATCTTTCGGCCGAGCGCGCCACGAAGCGGTTGAGAGCCGCTATCCTCCCAGTTAGGCGCTGGACCTCTTTAATAGATGCTGGGGGCGCCATTTGTTGAAGAGCTTGAATCTTCTGGGGGTTAGCTTCGATACCTTGCTGAGAGACCATGAAGCCGAGAAACTTCCCAGAGTTAACGCCGAAGGCGCATTTAGTCGGATTGAGCTTCATCCTATACTCGCATAGCGTTGCAAAGCTCTCTGAGAGGTCCTCGACATGCCGTGATGCTTCTTTGCTCTTGACCAGCATGTCGTCCACATACACCTCCATATTCCGGCCGATTTTCTCTTTAATACTTTGTTAACCAGCCTTTGGTAGGTGGCTCCTGCATTTTTAAGACTAAAGGGCATGACACGGTAACAGTAAGTACCTCGGTCGGTTATGAAGGCGGTCTTTTCTTCATCCTCGGAGGCCATCTAGATCTGGTTGTAGCCGGAGTAAGCGTCCATGAATGTCAGCATTTGATGACCCGAGGTGGCATCCACAAGCTGGTCGATCTGAGAAGAGGGAAGCTATCCTTTGGGCAGGCTTTGTTGAGATCGGTAAAGTCGATGCAAATCTGCCACTTGCCGTTCGATTTCTTCACCATGATAACGTTCGATAGCCAGCTCGGGTAATTTACCTCTCGGACGAAGTTTGCCTTGATGAGTTTATCAACTTCTTCTTTAACAGCCTTCTGCCTTTCCGGGGCAAAGCTCCTCTTCTTCTGCTTGACGGGCCGGTGCATCTCATCCACGTTGAGACGATGGACGAGAACCTCGGGGCTGATCCCCGGCATGTCAGAGGCGGACCAGGCGAAGACGTCAGCATTGCCTCGGAGAAATTCGATCAATCTGCGCCGAGGTTCGCCCTTTAGCAACGACCCGATTTTTATGGTTCGGTCGGGATGAGCCTCATCCAACGGCACTTCCTCCAGCTCCTCGGCTGGTTCTCCTCGCTATTCGGCGAAATCCTCCCGAGCATCCAGCCTGTCAATCTTCGGCATTCTAGACTGAGGCTGGTAACGAAGCACTGCCAAGCCATGGTTTGACTTCCTTGAACAACTCCAACTCCTTGCCTGGTGGGGAATTTCATGGACAAGTGTGGGATGGAGACAACTGCCTTGAGGGACATCAGGCCAGGTCTGCCAAATATTGCGTTGTATGGAGACCTGAGTTTGGTTACTAGGAAGTCCGTGTGAACAGTGGCCACAAGGGGCCAGGCTCCTGCGCGAACTGCCAGGGTTACGACACCTTCTGGGATGATGACATCGCCTGTGAATCCCATTAGGGTGGAATCCATAGCTTGAAGGTTTTCTGAGAGTAGTCTCATCTTGGCAAACACATCGAGGTACAAAACATTCACCGAACTTCCACTGTCAACAAGGATCTGGCTTACATCATTGTTATTTAAATTGAGGGATACAACTAGTCGTCATCATGTGGGAACTGTATCCCTTGGAGATCATCGTCGAGAAGAGAGCTCACCCGTCCGTGCCTTCTTTGGCGCTGATCCCTCGTCATCATTTCTGGAGCTCGAGCCGCCGGCCTCTTCGATCACGTTGATGTGGCCGATCACGGGCGGATTTGGTGGAGGAGGAGGTTGTTGAAGTTCGGGCTGGCGGTCACCTCCTTGCCCTGGCTCAGGCGCCCTCCTGAACTGATTCAGTCGACTCCGCTGGATCAGCCTCTCAATTTCGTTCTTCAGCTGCCAGCATTCCTCAGTGTCATGGCCGTGCTCCCAGTGGTAGTGGCAGTATTTGGTAGGGTCCCTTCGAGTCGGGTTCCCTCGAAGAGGAGTTGGCCGGGGAAGCTAGCGCTCTATCTCCATGAGGATCTGCGCCCGGGGCACAGTTAGCGGAGTGTAGTAGTCGAATCACCTAGGTGGGCTCTGGGAGCGATTCCTCGGCGGCAGTGGGGGAGCTCTTTGGTGACGAGGTGGACTCGGCCAATGGGCACGTCGGTGCCTGTCGGGACCTTTGGGCTCTTTCTTCTCTGCTAGCTCGGGCGGGCAACTCTCCGTGATTCCTCGACCCTGGCGTACTTGTCTGCTAAGGCCATCATGTTGGAGAGGTTTGGGGGATAGCTGACTTCCATCGCCAGGTAGAAGTCGCTTTCCTTCGAAACTCCCCCCGCTAAGGCAGACATAGCCACCTCATGGTTGAGGTGGTCCACCTCTAGCATGGCCTTGTTGAAGTGGCCAAGATAGTTTCTCAGGGACTCCCCCTCTCTCTGCTTAACTTCTGAGAGGGAGTCGGATCTCCGTCGGTAACGGCGGCTGCTAACGAACTGGCCTATAAAAAGATGGCTCAGCTCGTCGAATGAATCAACGGAACCTGGTTTCAAGGCATTGAACCAGGTTCGGGCAGATCCTCTGAGGGTGGAGGGGAAGGCGCGGCAGAGGATCGCGTCGGATGCTCCATGGAACATCATTATTGACCGAAAGCTACTTAGATGGTCATCCGGGTCAGAAGAGCCGTGGTAGGGCTCGACGGCTGGTAACTTGACATGGGAGGGAATCACTTCCTCCATGATCCCTTTGGAGAAAGGGATGCCTTGCTCCGCCTTGGGCTGAGGCGGATAGGCCTGCTTGGCAGCGTCCAGCTCCTGACGCATCTTCCAGATTTGTCGGTGGATCTCCTCTTCAGCAGTAAGAGGAGGAGCTGGACGGGGAGAGCGCGGGGATGGCATTGAATCATGATGGGAGGAGACCGGAGAGATGGATCAGATCCGTCGAGATCTGGGGAGATCCTTCGTAGCCCCCTTGCGGGACTGGTCTGGCCTCCTTAGGTCGATGCAGGCGGTCCGCGACTCCATGCGGACCAGAAGAAGAAGTGGCTAGAGAGAGAGGAGCTGCGGCCTCCTTATGAAGGCGCGGAGCAGGGGTGACTACGAAACGCTCCTGAACCAGATGGGTTAGGGCCTGGACCTGCTGGACCAACGTGGCAAACTGATCCTGGGTCACCGGAACGGCTGGTGGTGACGGGGTTTCAACCGGTGGGGGCTGCGGCGCCGCGTCGCCTGTTGGATCAGGTCTGTGAGCGACGACCTGGTCTTGGGCTTCAGAGGTTGCTCTTCTCCGATTGGCCATTGGAGAGGTTCTACTCCAGATCGGGATCCTTATCTCCTTTCTTCAAGTTTTAACGGGACTTGAGGCCCTTCCTCTAGCGCCAATCTGTTGCCGCCGGGATCCATCCTCCGACTCGGGCGCGGTCGATCTCCTGGATCTGGGCTTCCTCCTAGACGGACCTACACAGAAGTCCTCGCGTGAGAGGCGTTGGGGGTGGCCCTCCGTGGAAGACCCTCCGACGCTCAAGTCAGTGGGGGGATCGGTGGTCAACAGAAAATGGGGAGGTGGATCTCTCCGGGGAGTCTCTCCTGGGGCGGCCGATCGGGAGCTCTAAGGGAGCGCCGACGAGCAGCGGGGGGGAGAGTGAGAGAGTGAGAGTGAACCGGGAGCAGTTAGCGCATACCTGAGAGAATCTGAGGGTGCCGTATTTATAGATAATCATCTGGATCTTGAGCACCTTCTGGAAGGTTCGAAAGTTGTTAGGATACAGAAGTGAATCGTATCAGGCCGTTGTGGGGCTGGTGAGATCCGTATCTTGTTTGTTAAGGGATCGACGGCTAGGAGAGCTCCTTGTTGGCCTGAGATCTGGTAGAGGCGTAGGTCCTAGGTAGCCGTATTAGGTTCTAGACCACTCTTCAACATAATTCTCTACCTGGGATGCTGTTACGATAGGTCTAGGCTCTCCCGCGTTAGGTTCCGCGGAGGTGAGTATCGAATCATGGATCGCTCAGCGAGATCGAGCTATAGTAGTCTGGGAAGAACGAGCTATGGGAAGCTCGGGGAAGGCGAGCTACGGAAGCCCGAAGGAGACCGAGCTATGGGAAGCTCGGGGAAGGCCGAACCATGGGAGGCTCGGGGAAGGCGAGCTATGGGAGCCCGGAGAAAACCGAGCTATGGGAGCTCGGAGAGAACCGAGCTATGGAAGCTCGAGAAAACCGAGCTATGGAAGCTCGAGGAAACCGAGTTATGGAAGCTCGGGGAAGGTGAGCTACGGAAGCTCGGAGGAAACCGAGCTACGGAAGCCCGGAGGAAACCGAGCTATGGGAGCTCGAGGAAACCGAGCTATGGAAGCTCGGGGAAGGTGAGCTACGGAAGCTCGGAGGAAACCGAGTTACGGAAGCCCAAAGGACACCGAGCTATGGAAGCTCGGGGAAGGCGAGCTACGGAAGCTCAGAGGAAACCGAGCTACGGAAGCCCGAAGGAAACCGAGCTATGAGAAGCTCGGGGAAGCCGAACCATGGGAGGCTCGGAGAAGGGCGCATGGCCTGACAGACCACATTAATTTAGCTTATTCCTCGGGGGCATATCGTAGCTGGCGGAGGGATGGGGTCGGTCTCAGCCCCCTTGTACGATTATCAATGCAATGATGATTCTGCCCCCAACAATACCAATCTTCTGCGGTACAATTTTTATACTGCAGATATCAGAGCACGCTCGGATGGCCCCTTGTGACATATTTAGGAAACAGTATTTTTATTTATTACTTTTTTCTCCTTGCAGAATGAACCATGGAAAAAAGCCAGCACCTCATCCATGGATGAAGGCTATAAGCATGCGCTGAATAATCCTGTTTCATAAAATTATTGGTTCCGGGGAATCTGTGGGCGGAGTAACGACCATAGAAGGGACGGGGAATAGCATTTGATCGATGTAACGTTCTGCATTCACTATATTATTCATTTGAAAAATTTCCACGGAGTCTGCTAGAGATGAAAAGAAGCCGCTTATCCTTGGCAGCCAGAAGAAATTTCCACTGCAGTGGCAAGCGACTCTACGCCTATGTGGCGTACGATTGATGGGTCCGCCTTGTTTGAAGTTATTTTTTTTTTAAAAAAAATTAAGCTTTAATCCTACCCCTTCAAAACCTTATTCACTCATTCATACCTCTTCAAAAAGTTTTTTCAAATTTACGGCATGGCTGCGGTCTACAATATCATTGATTCATCCACCATCCCTACACATAAATGAACTGTAAATTTGATGATACCCTCCCAGATCCACTTTTCAGCACATAATTAGATATATGTTAGGCACAACTTCTCGCTGAACGTTAGTCTGCCATCATCTATGTTAGTACATAATACAGATTGCAAAGCACCGTGATTCAAACTGATATTGGATACACCCCAAACTATTTCTTATTAGCTGGAACTAAACTCATAAAGAGTTCCACATTGACGTCCAGAAAAATGGAGGCGAACTGCCAACCACGACATGATCGTAACACTTTTAAACTCTTAAAAAGAGTAATACTATAAGACTTTTATTTCATGCACATGAAAACTTTATTTAGACATGTGACAAAGCAGGCCACTATAACCTCAGGAATTAGTATGGGATGCATAGTTTGCCAAGCTATTGTCAAATAAGTTTATAACATTTTTATATGCACTAATGAACAATCCAAAACATTTGCTCCAATGGAAGTGATTGTTCTCTTTCTAATAACCATCCTAATAAAACTTGCTATTAGTTTATCAAGGTCAAATTAATAGCACCAACATGTTACAATATTTATAAAATATAACTAAAAAATAACATAAGTTATGTATATTATTTTATTTTTATAAAAGAAGATAGGTAGTGCAATTTAAAATCCATTGAGATCCTATAATATGCTAAAGGAACAACTTGAACCCATATCACTTTATTGACAATAACAGACATCCAATGAGCACCCTCTTATGCATGTAACTATTGTTTGTGTAATAAATTAGCATTCACTTTAGGCTATTAGAAAGTTAATGATCAGTTACTTCTTTTTATCTATTGTGCTTCTTACTAAATGTGTATGGAATTTACATAGTTTATTCCTATTTTTTCCTTAAAAAATACATGCAGTGCTTTTCATAGTCATTCACAAATAAGCAAGTCACAATGACATGTAATGTAAACCTAGATCAAAATTTGGTATAATTAATCTATAGTAGTGGTAGATATGTCGAAAAATCATTTAGAAAAGATTTTTCCCCCAATATCTTGAAAGACATTCAATTACAAATGCAATTGTATTATTCCACACATATGTTGCACACTAAACAATCGGCTTTAATAAGAAGAGCACATTCCATGTCATCTTTGTTCATGACCCATGATACAATGGATCATAGTGATGACTAATGCATAACTAATTCTTTTAGATTTTTGAAAAGATAAATTAGTTCTTCAATAATCAAATGACAAATTATAAATAAACTAAAGCCATCATAGAATGTGGTGATTTGTTGCGATTAGAATTTTCATTTGAGATGCAAAGGTATGAAACTGGATTTTTTTTTTCCCAGATTATGGCCACGTTGTAGAGTTAGGTGATTGGTTGAAGTCAGCTATTGGATATCCCTATGCTTATATAGATGCTTTCTAAATTCTTTTAATGATTTGTGGCTTATAGGAGCAAAATGAAGGAGATGGAGATGGAATACTTGCATAAAGTGAAAGTATGAGTTACTGATAGGAGAAAACTTGAGGATTCATCAGGAGCTTAAGAAGCTACGTTCCCTCAAGATGGCTCCATCGGTCTCTACCTTTACTAAATGCCCTTGTTGTGGGTGTCATGCTAATGTCTAGTGATGCCTCTAAAAGCCTCCAACCAAAGCTGCTTGGAGAACTGTAACGACCCGGGCCTTGGGTCCACAGCACAAGAAAGCAAGACGGACAAGGTCCACACTAATTTGGGCCACCACAGCCCAAAAGGGATCAAATTGGTACTTGTTCATCTTTCTTAACTGGTTATAAACCATACAACCAACTTCCAATTTTCTAATGTAGGACTATTGGGAGGGGCATCACAATCTACTCCTTTATAGAGGCGACGTCCTCATCGCCAGGAGCATATGATCATAACCACCAAGCAGGCAGAATTTTAGAGGTAGCCCCTACAGGTTCAAGAGGTGGCTCCCATCCTCCATGGATGTAGCATTTTCCCCTGTGTGACACTTAGCTCCTGCACTTTCGGCTGATGCGTGGCTCTAATACCATATTGTAACGATCCGGACCCTAGGCCCACAGCATCCATAAACCCATTTCATTACAAGAAAGCAAAACGAATAAGGTCCATACTAACTTGGGCCACCACAGTCCAAAAGGGATCCAATTGATACTTGTCTATATTTCTTAACTGGTTATAAACCATACAACCAACTCCTAATTTTTTGATGTGGGACTACTGGGAGGGGCATCACAAGAACTAGAATAATGATGACCATATGGAAGACGAAGAGAAAGATGCAAGCTGAACTTTCTGCAACATGGTCTAGCCAATAAGACCTTTTGTGGGCTATTATTTAACTTTCAATAAATAAGCTCCCTAAAATGACCTTATCAGAAATGTGTTTGCCTTTTGACTTTTGGCAATTGTGTTTATTGCTACAAAGAAATGTGACATTTGTTTGATGAATTCAATAAGCACTTTTTTAGTTATATATATATATATATATTTCTTTAGATATGAATTTTGATATGTAAGAGCAAAGCAAAGCTGATGGAGGTTAAGAAGCTCTACACCCTCAAGATGGCTCCAGCGTGAGGTTGAGAACACCATCCTCACTATGTGCCCTAGTTGTAAATGTTGTAAGTTCATAGATGGTGCTGACCAATACTCAATAACTCCCATAACAAACATGCAACTTAATTAGGCCCCCTAAGTAAAGATTAGGACCAAAATAATGAAGACTATATGTATATACGCATGGATGAAAATGGTACAAAGGTTTCAAAAAATAAGGCCTCGCTTCTTTCTCGTATTTATCTTCACTAGTTTATAATTGAAGTCATTTATTTCTTAATATAATCATATATCACACTCCAAACCCACTCCTTGCCGCTACATACCTTATAAGGCATGAGGTATATGCATTTGAATTCATCACTTAACTGTGATAAGTGAGAATTTAAAACAAACAAAATATTCCATTAATAAATAAGTATTTTGATACATGGCCTAATTAACTCTCATTAAGTAATAAATTTTAGTGAGATATACTTGATAAAATAATGGCAAAGAATGGTTATTAGGAGTTCGCCTGCCATCACTACTACAAAAAGTTAAATAGACTATAGTATGTTTTAAAAAAATAACTATATTTTTCGTAAAAAATGTAGTCTAAAATTTTAGGCTAAGTTTTTAAAAATTTACAAATTAAAAGACTACATCTTTTATTAGAAACGTAGTCTTATATTATCTTATAATATAAAAGAACTATATTTTTAAATAAGATGTAGTCTTATATTATCTTATAATATAAAAAGACTACATTTTTTAATTAAGACGTGGTCTTATATTATCTTATAATATAACAAGACTATATTTTTAATTAAGACATATTCTTATATTATCTTATAATATAAAAAACTATATTTTTTAATTATGTAGTCTAATATAAAACTAAAATTTATCTTTTTTCTTCTCCTAATTCACTTTTCTCCTTTTCGTAAATGAAACCTCGATACCCAAAGTCAAATTTCTTTCTTTCATCCGCAGTTTTATTCTAGATTAGGATTTCGTTTGCAAAAACTTCATCGGCCACCACGCAGGATTAAGGTTGAGAAGATTCTACCACCATCAAGATTCGTTTATAAAGACTCCATCACTACGCGGATTAGGGTTTTATTTGCTATGTCTATACCTGGCCGTAATCTTTTATTTTTTTATTATTTTTTGTTTTAATTTAAGGGTTGATAGAGGGAGAGGGAGAGAGAGGGTGAGAGGCATGCCCACTGAGGAGTCCCTTTCCCTCGTCGTCCACTTCCTTGGCCGCCGCCCATCGCTGACGTCCTCTCCGAGTTCCGCCGCTTCGTCGGTCCGCTTACCGTCTCAGCCACCATCGACCGCCTCGCTCGTTCCGGCCGCCCCGCCGACGCTGTCTGCTTTTTCGACTCTCTCCCTCGTGACCTTGGCCTCCGCCGCGATCGCCCTGGCCTCGCCGCCCTCGTCATCGCCCTCACCGACAACGGCTTCCCAGGTCACGCCGAGGGTTGAGGCCATCGGGGAGGCCGCAGAGGGTGCCGTGGAGGACCTCGGCACCGGCAGGGAGGAAAGGGACCGTGTCGGTAGGGCACGATTCTTATCGGAAGAGAAGTTTTGAGGAGGCATTTGAAAAAGTGATCCTCGCCACTCCCAGAGAAGATTACTCTGCCTCTCTTCGTCCACAAAAATGGCGGAGATGAAGATGATGAGAACGACAGCCAACGACTTAAGAATCCACACGAGCTCAACAGGTATTTGGTGCTGGCCTGAAGAAAGTTGAAGTGCAGGCTCTGGTCTTGGAGCGGTCTCACGAGCTCTGCGCCACGGGCGCCGCCCTCGAGCTCTTCAACAACGCCTGGCGTGTCCTTGACGTGCTTAGTGTCGCCTATAAGCTCACCTCTATCTATGATGAGTTCAAAACGTACCCCCTCTCTCTTTCTCTCTATATATTATTTTGTCTCGTTACTCTAATCTTCACTTAATGCAAGGTTAGACTATTATTGATGTTGGATAAATTCTTGCCTTCGTAGAGGGCGTGTGACGAACCTGGTTATCGGAGCTACCCAGGAAATGTCTATGAAGGACAGGTATTTGATGATTTGTTTGTTAACGGCTTTTGCCGTGGAGATTGATGATGGAAATGCTTGTTATATGCCAGCGAAGGGAGGGGCGTTAGGGCGGTGCACAGGAAGGCCTTGCCGGAGGCACTTGCCGAGGAACTGCCACCTTGTACCATTAGATTCTCTTCAAAGCTAGCTTCCACAAGGAGCGAAGTTAAAGACGATTCATCTGAAGTCACTGCTCTCTGTTGGGAAGATGGAGTTATCATCAAAGCAAAAGGTACCTGACCACTTGATGCTATAGTTGAATCTAATTTAACACCATGATCATGACCATCTCTAATAAGTCAGCCAACAAATGCAACAAGGTCAGTGAATTGTGGTTGCTTGACTGTTAATTTTATATCCCTTCTTCCTCATCTTCCTCTTCCTCTGTTTTTTAGAGCGAGTGATCATTAATCCCATGAAACTTACGATATCTCAGAAAAACTGTTACGACACCCTAGCTGAAACTGTTAAAGCAGAACCTTACGACACTCAAGAAAACATTACGACAATGCAGTTACAAACCTATGACAGAACCTTACGAAACTGCAGTTACAAACCTACGACACCCAAGTTAAAGACATACGACACCCCAGATAAAAACTACGACACCCTTCAATAGTTAAAGACAACTGAAACTCACGATACACCAGAAAACAACTTACGATACTCCTGATAAAAACTACGACACTCTTTAACAGTTAAAGATATAACTGAAACTTACGATATCTCAGAAAACAACTTATGACACCTCAGATCAAAACTACGACACATGTTAACAGTTAAAGACATAACTGAATCGCATGACACCTCAGAAAATAACTTACGACACCCTAGAAAATAACTCACGATAATGGAGCTGTAACATGACGACACCCTAACTGAAACTGCTAAGGCAGGAACTTATAACATCCCAGAAATAACTTACGACACCGAAGCTGATGATAACTATGGAAATTATGATACCCTAAAAAAATTTATTCGACACCCCAGTTCTTATATAACGATACCCTAGATATAACTATTAAGTCACGAACTTATGACACTCCAAAAAGACTGTTACGATACCTCAGTTCTTATATTACGACACCCTAGCTGAAACTGAATGCAGAAACTTACGACACCCTAGAAAATAACGTACGATACCCGAGTTGTAAAATGATGACACCAGAGCTATAGGGTCAGGGTATAATGGGGAATATAGGCTGAAACACTATGACAACACCCTAGTTCATAAGGTATAACATCTTAGTTAAAAGAATATGACATTCATGCAGAAAAACATAAAATTAAAGGTATTAACATTCGCTAGAGGACTGAGTTATGACTTTCAGAATGTCATAACATGCCAGAGATGTTACCTGAGCATTAAACGGTTTCCTAATGCATTAACTTCCTCTAAGACCAAAATAGTTGGTGTAATAAAGGAACTATAAAAAGATGTGAGAACAAGGACTTTTTACTTCCTACTGTGGATGACATTTTCTCCTGAAGTTAATGAAGTCTTCAGTAGCTAGGTATTCTAGTCTCGAAGCTGAAATATTTTCTTTCGATCAAAAATCAAAATACTTTTTAGAGCACTTTTTCTGAGCAACAAAGAAGCTTATATCACCAACGGAAACAGGAGGAAATCCTTAGACCAGACTCTCAAAGCGAGGGAAAAGGATCTTGCTCAAACCTTGGACTGATTCTTTATCCGAAAGCCAGAGCAAGGGGAAAGAATGTTTTAGAATCAGAAAGTTTTTCTTCCATCAGATATAATCCAAGAAAAGATGGCAGGTAAAGTAGGCTGAAGGGAAGGAGCATTTGCGTCAGCACATAATTTTTAAAATAAAATTGAAGCGCTTTTAATGGACGTCACCATCAAAACGTAACATCGTATCAGTGCTATCCCATCCCACAGTATTAGGCCACGTGGGATCCATGTGGACCAATAAGGAGGGGCGATGAGTTTACGTTGGATTTGCTGCACCGAAGGCGGTATACAAAGACTTTTCCTTGATTGAGTTCAAACCATATCGGCCCTAATCTTTTCTTTATTAGGTTGTTTTGAGGGTGAGACATTTTTTTTTTCTTTTTTCTTTTAAAGTGTCTTTTGTATCTACCAAGATAGATTTTAGCCATCATCAACTTATTTCCATCAAAAAAGCTTTCGTTAAATTATGAATATAATATGCATTAAGATTTGATCGAAACATCTTGACTTTTAGTCTAGTTGACCTGAACGATCTCCGACCAATTTGCTATGGCGAAGTTTTTTTCATAAATAGTGAAGAGAAGAAGATAAATTCAAGTTTGCAATTTTATTGAGTATCCACACACTTAATGTCAATTATACCTCCCTTGAGGATGCAAAACATAGTATTACGATGTGATTAATAAGATGTTAATGTAAGTTAAGTTGTGTTGGGTACATTCTGCATCTCGTTTTGCATCATACCTCAAACTCTAGTGCCCCAGTGTTGTAAAGATGCCCTGGAGATGCAGTCTTTAGTTATCATATGAATATAAGAAAAGAAAAGAAAAGACATTTCATGCCTCAGAAAATAGTTTCTTATATTTAGGTTTGTGAAAGTAGGCAAAACATGTAAATGCGTGACAAAAGACGAGGCGGCGGTGGCGGGCAAAGCACCGGAACTCCATCTCCAGGCGAAGAGATGGGTACTGATAGGGCCAATAAGCCTCATGGGCAATGATAATCTCACTGGGGTTGGATCAATCATTTCTGGAGTCGGCTCCGAGAAGACACCACCTCGGCCTCAGCAAGACAGTCCCTTGGCCTCAGGAAGACACCCCCTTGGCCTCAGCAAGACAACCCCTCGGCACACCCACTCGGCCTCAGCAAAACACCCCTCAGCCATGAACAGTGATCGACCTTTTCCCTTTGGCTCCCTTGGCCCTCGACCTTGGCCCCCTCGGCTCCCTCAGTCATGAACAGTGCTCGGGCCCCTCAGCCTCAGCCTCGGCCATGAACAGTGCTCGGGCCCCTTAGCCTCGGCCTCGGCCATGAACAGTGCTCAGCCATGAACAGTGCTCGGCCCCCTCAGCCTTGGCCTCGGCCATAAACAGTGCTCAGCCCCCTCAGCCTCAGTGCTCGGCCATGAACAATGCTTGTCCCCCTCAGCCTTGACCTTGGCCATGAACAGTGCTCGGCCATGAACAGTACTCGGCCTCCTCAGCCTCGACCTCAGCCATGAACAGTGCTCGGCCTCTTCACCCTTAGCCTCGGCCATGAACAATGCTCGGCCTCTTCAGCCTCGGCCTCGGCCATGAACAGTGATCGGCCTCTTCCCCTCAGCCATGAATAGTACTCGTCCATGAATAGTGCCATGCAAATATTTACCCACATTCTTCTTTGGAGCTCATCCAAGGCCATGAACAGTGCCATGCACGTACTCTATAATCAATACTCCATGAGGGACAAAGCCAGCTTCAACTCTAAATTTCATCTTCTGCCTCAACGGCTACACTTTGAGGCCCACATGGCTAACTTTATCGTCCATCACTGTCCACACAGGACAGCGGAAGGGTGGCGTGGGGGACATGTTTGGCAAACTCCGTAACGGTCGGTCATGCCCTGCAGCAGCCTGCAACAACTGTCTAAACCGAGCAGTACCTGCCAACTATGCAGCCACCCATATTTGATGGGACATAGCCTGCACTTCTGATATGCCACTAAGAAGCAAACCCTGCCATTGCTGTCACCATCATAAATGCTCTGACAAGTGATCATGCCCCAAGTCTCACAGACTCCAAGCATCAATAAAATGGGTAAGAGGGACCCCCGACGAGGTATCTGATAACTCATCACACTCTTAAACACTCATTCTTGCTCATAGAGAGCTCTAAGCCTCTCTCTTCTCTCTTTCGAGCTTTCTCAAGCTCACGGCTATTGCCCATAGCATTGACTTGAGCGTCAAAGGGTTCCTACCGGAATCTTTGGTCTTCGAAACTTTTTACAGGCTCCCAAGCACGAGGAGCTCGCCGAAGGATCCTGGGCTCACTGGAGAAGGTGACCGGACGCTCGCAGGCGCTCGAGGATGGTGATTTGGCGTTAACAGATTGGCGCACCAAGAAGAGGGGCAGAGCATGGATCATCAATGATGCTAGCTTGCGGATCCTCGTCCTCTTTAGATTAGCATGGTGGATCAAAAGATGGTAATGATAAGAACCCATGAAGCTTCTGCTACTCATGCTGGGGGGCACCCTCAACAAGCTGAGCAATAGAGCCAACCGCTCCACTCCACCATCGCCACTACCTTAGGCCACTCAAGCAAAATAGCATGCCACCCTCGTCCTGCAAATCCATACTTTGACAGTAGCTGTTCAAAAGCTCCAGAAGTAATATCTCACGGCCACACAGCAGCCAGCAAGGGCTTCCGCTCCCTCTTTAGTTGCTGCTCAGGCCAGCCATCATCTATCCCGCGGAAGTTTCTCAACAAGAGGCTCACCGCCTTCAAGCTCATCAGCATGAGCATCTTCAAGCTCAAAAGTAAGAGCTCATTAGCAAGAGCGCCACCGCTCGCCGTCCAAATAGCCTCCTCTCCTACGGACGGCGATGCGGGAAGGCCCAAGCAAGGACGCCAACACCTCCACTCCAATCAACTTGCTTTCCGGGGGGGCAGACCACCAGCAGGCTTTTGTATCCAAGTCAACATAAGGAGATAAATTTCTCCAAAGGCGCTTCACAATGACAGCCTTTTCCACTCAGACAATCTAATCCACAAAAGGCGTGCAACCCCGAGGCTATCTTCAACCGATAGGAGTTGATCGATACTCCTCCTTGGATGCTTTTTCTCCCTCCAAACCATCTGCATCAAATGCCACATCATCATCATCACCTGGCATATCTTTCCGGCCGGATTCTATTTAAGAAGCAAGGTCCTGACTGGCTGTGCGGGGGGGGGGGGGGGGGGATCGAGGGCGTGGTCCAAGTCCTAGCCCAGTGCCATGCCATGCAAACTTAAATGAACAAGATTTAATATATGAAGGGAAGGAAGCTTGGTGCCAGCAAGAGGACAAAGAGAGGACATTGGGTGGAGGGGTCATTATGGCCTTCCTTGTACTCGGATGTCAGGGCTCCATTAATGCCAAAAGAGACCAACAATACAGGTTCTCCTTCACTCTCGAATAGTCTTCTTTGCCTCTGCAACTACCTCGATCCAGCCCCAGGAAAAGCCGAGGAAAGCTCTCTATCCCGACTCCATGCCAACCCCAGCGTCATCGAACACGACGCAAAGGCGAAAAAGCTACAAAAGCTAAGTACACTACACCGTGAGAAAAGCTTCTTTTCATTAATACTTGAATGCACTGCAGAAAGACCGACAATAGCATCGATAAAAAAGACCGACTCCAGTGCTGGCATCAATGGCTTTGTCACAACCTTAACGGCATTATCAAAGTCTCAATAGCTTTATCCCAGCCTCGGAGGCTTCAACTCTATCTCAGCGGACAATGGCCACCCGAGTAGCCGTTCGTAGACTTCACATCAAAAGAAAAAGGCACCTGACGACTCTCAACTTTCAGGCCACCCTTCGGGGTTAAAAGGCATCTGGCGACTCTCAACTCTTAGGTCATTCTTCAGGATTCAAAAGGCACCTGAACTTGGTCCAAGCACCCTTAGGTCACCTTCCGGGGTTAAAGGCTCCCGAGCATGGTCCCGTCACAGCGACTCTCGGGTCACCCTTCGGGGTTCAAAAGGCACCTGAGCCTGATCCAAGCACCCTCAGGTCACCCTCCAAGGTTAAAGCTCCCGAGCATGGTCCCATCACGACTCTCGGGTCACCCTTTGGGGTTCAAAAGGCATTTGAGCCTAGTCCAAGCACCCTCAGGTCATCCTTCGATGTTAAAGGCTCCTGAGCATGGTCCTATCACGACTCTTAGGTCATCCTTTGGGGTTCAAAAGGCACCTGAGCCTGGTCCACGCACCCTCAGGTCACCCTTCAGGGTTCAAAAGGCACTTGACGACTTCAGCAACTCTCAGGTCACCCTTCGAGGTTAAAAGGCACCTGACGACTTCGGCAACTCTCAGGTCATCCTCCATAGTTCAAAAGGCTCTCGATGGCCTCAACCTTACCTCAGTGGCTCTATCAGCCTTAGCGGTTGTATCTCTTTGCCTCCACAGCCTCATTACAACCTCAACTGTTTCATCTCAGTCCTAGGGGCCTTATATCTGCCTTAACAGTGTTATTGCATCCTCAACAACTCTATCAGCCTCAACGACTTTATCTTTTTATCTTCATGGCCTTATTACAACCTCAACGTTTCATCTCAGTCCCAGCGACCTTATATCTGCCCTAGCGATATTATTGTAGCCTCAATGGCTTCATCTTAGCCTCAGCGATATTAACCCTATCTCAGCGGCCAATGGCCAACTGGGTAAGACCTTTGTTTAAATTATACGCTTGCAATATTGCTGGTCACTTTCAACCATCCAAGAAGAAGCCTCAAGATAACTCACAATTGGAAGAGGTCAACTCCCCAGCTCACAATTGACAGGCACTCACCTCAAACTTCATATCAAAGATAATAGACCCAAAGTCAACTCACAGTTGGGAGAGGCCAACTTCCCAACTCATAGTTGACGGGTATCCACTTTCAGACTCTATGTCGGAAGAGGATTACTAGCTGCTCTCTAGCTAGCCAACGGTGATCAACTTACCTCCAACATTGCTTAAAGTCTTTGAACAGACAAAAGCACAAGAGAGCATGTGGTCACAAGTCCACACAAGGTAGACGAAAACTATCCAAAGCTGGCTTGCAAAGACAAGTGCAAAATAAAGATATTACAATTCCTACACTCCTTTCGCTTGGCGGATGCAAGGCATGTAGTCGCACAAACTCAGGAGTGTGGGGGCATCTGATGGGGCCAATAAGCCCTATGGGCAACGGTAATCTCACCGGGGTTGGACCAGTCATTTCTGGAGTCAGCCTCGGAAAGACTCCCCCTCGGCCTCGGAAAGATACCTCCTCGGCCTCAGGAAGACACCCCCTCGGCCTCAGCAAGATAGCCCCTCGGCCTCGAAAAGACACCCCTCGGCCTCAGCAAGACACCCCTTCAGCAATGAACAGTGATCGACCTCTTTCCCTCGGCTCCCTCGGCCTTGGCCCTTGGCCTCGGCCACGGCCCCCTCGGCTCCCTTAGCCTTGGCCTCGGCCTCGGCCCCCTTGGCCTTGGCCATGAATAGTGCTCGACCATGAACAGTGCTTGGCCCCCTTAGCCTCGGCCTCGGCCATGAACAATGCTCGGCCCCCTCAGCCTCAGTGCTCGGCCATGAATAGTGCTTGGCCCCCTCAGTCTCAGCCTTGGCCATGAACAGTGCTAGGCCCCCTCATGAACAGTGCTCGGCCATGAATAGTGCTCGGCCCCCTCAGCCTCGGCCTCGGCTATAAACAGTGCTCGGCCCCCTTAGCTTTGGCTCGGCCATGAACAGTGCTCGGCCTCCTTAGCCTCAGCCTTAGCTATGAATAGTGCTCGGCCATGAACAGTGCTCGGCCTCTTCAGCCTCGGCCTTGGCCATGAACAGTGCTCGGCCTCTTCAGCCTTGGCCTCGGCCATGAACAGTGATCGACCTCTTCCCCTCAGCCATGAAGTGCTCGGCCATAAACAGTGCCATGCATATGTTCACCCACGGCCTTCTTTAGAGCTCATCCAAGGGCATGAACAGTGCCATGCACATACTCTATAATTAATACTCCACGAGGAACAGAGTCAGCTTCAACTCCAAATTTCATCTTCTACCTCAGCGGCTACACATTGAGGCCCACGTTGCCTGCCTTTATCGCCCATCACTGTCCACACAAGACAGCGGAAGGGTGGCATGGAGGACACATTTGGCAAATGCCATAACGGTCGGCCATGCCTTGCAGCAGCCTGCAACAGCTGTCCAAACTAAGCAGTACATGCCAACTATACATCCACCCATATTTGACGAGACATGGCTTGCACTTCTGACATGCCACTAAGAAGCAAGCCCTGCCATTGCTGCCACCATCACAAATGCTTTGACAAGTGATCATGCCCCAAGTCTCACAGATTTCAAGCATCAATAAAATGGGTAAGAGGGATCCTTGATAAGGTAACTGATAACTCCCACACTCTTAAACGCTCATTCTTGCTCACAGAGAGCTCTAACCCTCTCTTTTCTCTCTTTCGAGCTTTCTCAAGCTCACGGCTGTTGCCTAGAGCACTGACTTGAGCGTTGAAGGGTCCCCACCAGAATCTTCGGTCCCCAAGACTTTTTGCAGGCTTCCAAGCGTGAGGAGCTCGTTGGAGGATTCCGGGCTCGCTGGAGGAGGCGATCGACGCTCGCATGCACTCGAGGATGGTGATTTGGCGTTAATAGGTACCACTTGTGGAGGGCAAGGTAGAAGGTGGTCGTCGTCGTCGATTGCATGTCCCTATCAGAGGAGTGGCAGGAAGAGAGGGCGTGCGAGAGGTTGTGGATGATGGCGTCGGAGGAGCGGAGGAGGAGGGCGACGTCCGCAAAGGAGGTGCAACGGAGGGTGCCATCGGTGGAGATCTAGGCAGCATCCTTGGGGGCACTCCAGTTCAGCTTAGGGAAGGCAGCGCCACCCAGGGCCACGATCGACCGCTCCACCGCCACCTCCAGCTATGGGAACGAAGGACTGGCGGCGATAGAGGCCTTGCCAGCATCATCGAAGGAGGAGGAAGAGAAGAAGTCTCGGAGTTGAGGAGGGAGACGGGGTCGAGGTGAGCGTTGGGGCGAAGGAGGGGGTCGCGGCCGGAAATGAAGACGGGAAGGAGGAAAGGGGCCGGGGCATCGCCATCACCGTCACCATCCCCGTCGCCTTCAGATGAGGGTCAAGGGGGAGGCCTTGGAGGTAACGAAGGAAGGAGTCAGGGAGGGGGTGGAAGAGGGTGCGGATGGTATAAGGTTTGAAGATGGGATACCACTCCTGAATTTGGCACTGCCACAGCTCCGCTTCTCTCATTTTCCTTTGGCTCTCTCTCTCTCTCACTCGCCCTCGCGTTTCAGTCGGTTTGGGCTGAACCGGGGGCTGTGGGCAGCAGCTCTATTTTATCTTATATCGCCTGGACCAGTGTTGATAAACGATGGGCCTGGCCAACAGCCCTGCGCTCTCATCTATTCTAGTGGTCTCGGTTCAAAAGGCTCTAGGTTAAGGGCGTTCAACTGGGCTGTGCATTTCTTTGGGCGACGTGTATGCAAAGTGCGGAAAGATACAACCTACTCGACACATGTTCGAAATAATGCCCCGTAGAAATCTAGTTGCTAGGAACCGAACGCGATGCTAAGTGGCGGCTCTCGGTGCACGGAATGGGCGTTTGAATGCCTAAGTTGTTTCCGAATGGTCGCAGAAGAAGAAGCATCGCAACCATAGGAGTTTTGATCATATCTAGTGCCTGATTTGCATCATTTGGTATAATTGGAAGCCTTGAACAAAATAGAGAGGCTTTCAGACCAAGGTATCGATGTGCTCTGGGGGAGATCGCTAAGGTCAGAGGGGTGTGTGTGTGTAATATGAAATAGCAAGTCTTGTTAATGGATGTTACTTAGCATGAAGGTGCAATGAGCTTGCACTTTTGCTTGCATCGTATCTTATAATCTTATTTGATAAATACACATGAACATGAATTCTCCTAAATTCAGCACAAACATGAAACTACAAGTATGACAATTAACTTGATATTCTCACTTGCTTTCTTTAAACAAATATAGCATTTAACAAACAAAATACCCGAAGAAATCAAAAACAAGAATTTGCAGGTAGAGAAAGCCCATATCAAAATTGTTTAGGTGTATTTATGCATGCTTATCATTAGGTTTTTCAACCATGACTATTCTCCTCTCTCACTCTCTCTAAGAGGAAAAAAAGAGGAGCCTTTGAAGCAAATGACTCCATTGGTGGGTCAATATAGGAAGTTGCATTAGCAAATTGAACTAAAAAAATGCTTATGTAATTTTATTTTAGCATTCATCATTTTCTCTTTTAATAAATAGTATTGTGTCAACATTTTTTCTAATGAATTTATTGCTAATCAAGAATTTGCTTAATCGATCATACCACGCTCGAGAGCTTGCTTCAAACCATATAAGGCTTTATTCAATTTAAAAACATGGTTTGAAAACATGTGGTTCTCAAATCCTGGTGGTTGTTCAACAAACACTTGCTCGGCAATATATCCATTTAGGAAAGCACTCTTAACATCCATTTGATATAACTTGAAATTCATGAAGCTTGCAAAAGCAAATAACAATCTAATAGCTTCTAGTCTAGTAACAGGAGCATAAGTTTCATCAAAATCAATTCCCTCTTCCTGACAATAACCTTTAGCTACTAGTATTGCTTTGTTTCTAACTATGTTACCATGTTCATCCAACTTGTTTCTAAATACCAATTTAGTCCCAATAATTGGATGATCATGAGGTCTAGCAACTATTGTCCATACATTATTTCTTTCAAATTAGTTCAATTCATCATGCATAGCATTTATCCATTCTATATCATCCTTAGCATCATCAAAACATTTAGGTTCAATATGAGAAACAAATGCTAAGTTATTATAAGTATATCTAAATAAAGATCTAGTTCTAACACCTTGCGATATATCACCAATAATAAATTCCTTAGGATGGTTATGTACATACCTCCAATCTCTTTCTAGATCAAGATTACCTTGAGTTCTTCGTGATTTATTTGCTCTTGATTGGCTTGAACAATTGATTCCTCTTTTTCTTCTAGAGTAAGATTTTCACTTGATTTTTTATTTCTCTTGCATCATCAATAGCCTTTCTCTTCCTTGTTGGAAGATCATTAGTTTCATCAAAATAACATGAATTAATTCTTCAACCACTAAGGTACTTTTATTGAAAACTCTATAAGCTCTACTAGAAGAAGAGTAGCTAAGAAAAATACCTTCATCAGATTTACATCAAACTTGTCAAGATTTGATTTTCCATTATTCAAGATAAAACATCGACATCCGAAAATATGAAATTATGCAATTTTAGGTTTTCTACTTTTGCAAAGCTCATATGGGGTCTTTTTCAAAATAGGTTTAATCGAAGCTCGATTTAAAATGTAACATGAGGTATTGATTGCTTCTGCCCAAATATTCTTTAGGAGGTTGCTCTCATACAACATGGTATGAGCCATTTATTCTAAAGTTTGATTTTTTTTTACCATCCCATTTTGTTGAGGTGTCCTAATGTAGAAAAATTATGATTAATGCCATGCTCATTATAAAAACTTTCAAAAACATGATTTTCAAATTATTTTCCATGATCGCTTCGAATAGATAAAATTGAAACTCCCTTTTCATTTGTATTCTTTTTGAATAGATTTTGAAATGCAAAAAAAATGCTTCATCTTTTCTAGCTAAAAATAAAACCCAAGTAAATCGAAAAAAATTATCGATAATTACAAAATTGTAGCGTTTGCCTTCTAGACTTGTTATTCTAGTCGGCCCAAATAAATTCATATACAATAATTCCAATATCCTAGTAGTTGAAATCATAGTTTTTGATATAAATGGAATTCTAGTTTGTTTTTCAAATTGACATGCATCGCAAATCTTATCTTTTTTAAAATTCAACTTTGATAACCCTTTGACTAAATCTTTTTTAAATAATTTTAAAAGAAGATCCATGCTAACATGTACAAGTCTACAATGCCATAACCAACTAGATTCATCAACTTTAGCATTCATAACAACTAGACAATCAAAATCATGGTCATTTAAATCATTCAAATCAATAGTATAAATATTTTCATGCTTATGACCAATAAATTTCGTACAATTGTTATCAGGATTAGAAATAATGCAAACAAATGATTCAAAAATCACTTTAAAACCTTTATCATACAATTGACTAATATTTAATAGATTATGCTTTAAACCACTAACTAATAAAGCATGATCAATATATGTATGAGGTGTGATATCAATTTTACCATTGCCAATGATTTTACCTTTGCCATTATCTCCAAAGGTAACCATACCTCCATCTTTTGATTCCAAAGTGATGAATTGCGATTCATCACCCGTCATGTGTCTTGAACCATTGCTATCAAGATATTACTTTCTTTTAGATCTATAGATTGCAAGACATACCTGCAAACACAATATCACGCTTTACTTTTAATTACCCAAGCTTTCTTGGAGCCTTTAGTGTTAGTCAATATGGTTCCTTTTGGAACCCAAACCTTTTTAATACTACTACATGCATAGGACTTTTATCCCTTTAAATTATATTTAAAATAGGTAACATTAGAAGTTTGACCAGCATGTATGAAAATGTTTTTCAAATATTTTTATTTTCTAAAGGAATTATAGTCTAATCCAGCTCTATCAAAAATAGCTTTTTGGCTATCTAAAATCATATTTGGTTTTAAAGAACTCAAAAGTAAATTTATCTACTACAGGTTTAAGTCTATCAACTTTAATTTTTAAATCTTTATTTTTTTCTTCAAAAGATCATTTTCTTTAATATATTTATTATTTTTTAAAATTAGATTTTGCATTTAATTTTTTATATCTTTATTTTTGGAACTAAGATTAGCAAAATCATCAACTAACTCATAAAAAGCACCATACAGTTGTTCAAATGAAAAGTCATCAAGGAAACTTGGACTTACCTTCTTGTTGTCCGCCATGAAGCAAAGATTAGCTACTTCATTCTTTTCATCTCCCTCTGAGCTTGAATTTTCATAATCACTCCATGTAGCCATCATTACCTTCTTCTTGAATTTCTTGGGACCTTTCTTAAATTGTGGACATTCCGATTTAAAGTGTCCCAACTTTTTGCATTCATAACATATAATTTTCTTTTCTTTTTCTTTATTTCCATCTCCTTTCATAAATAGTTTCCGTTTTTCTTCAACTTTTTTCTTTTCATAAACCTTTTAAACTTTCTAGTAATGAGGATCATGTCCTTATCATCACTTTCCTCCATAGATTCATCTGACTCTTCCTTTTGATCAAAAATTTTGATAGCCATAGTTCTTTTTGACTCGTCCTCATCGGTGTGTTTCTTAACTTGAAGTTCATGAGTCATGAGGGATCCCAATAATTATTTCAAAGGTAAAGCATTTAGATCCTTTGCCTCTTGAATAGGAGTGACTTTAGCCTCCCAAGACCTAGGCAAAGACTGTAATACCTTCCTCACATGATCAGCATTAGAATATGATTTACTGTTGCTGCCGAGTCACGTTCCTCCAATGCTGGAAAACGAAGATCCTCCTCCTCGAAGAAGCTCCTACAAAGAAGTCCTTGGAGACCGGTTGCACTGGTAGGGACCCTCCGATGCTCAAGTAAGCGGCTCGGGAACAATGAAGAAAAAGAGCTAATAGGAAATAGCTAGAGAACTTGAGTTCAGATCCCTCCCTCGTTGTAAGTGTGGGTTTTAATACCTGTTCAAGGGTCCCTTTTTCCGCTTCCAGAAGGTGGCTAATTTCAAGGTGCCGCTATCCGATAGTGGATGGATGGCCAGACTGATAGTGATAGGTCGCAACCGACACTGGACATGTCAGAGGTATCTTGCCCCGCCAGCCCTGCTAGGCAAGACACCATAGGTGGCAGGTGGGCCTAGTCATGTTAGGCGTGCACCATTACGGGCAGTGGCCATGCGCAGTTGCAGACGGTTAGTGGGCCACGTGGCGACTGCAGGCTATTGTTGGGCCATGTGGTCGTGTTAGGCGGCTCGAGGATGAAGGACTCCAGGGCTGAAGCCGAGGGGACACGACGTCCGTGGCCAAGGGGACATAAGTCCGAGGCCGAGGGGATCTGGGGTCCGAGACCGAGGGGGTCCGGAGCTGAAGTCGAGGGGACACGAGGTCCGTGGCCAAGGGGACATGAGTCTGAGGCTGAGGGGACCTCGGAGGTCCGAGGCCGAGGGGACTCTTGGTCCGAGGCCGAGGGGTCGCCAAGTCCGAGGCCAAGGGGTCTCCAGGTCTGAGGCCGAGGGGACTCCAAGTCCGAGGCCGAGGGGACCTCGGAGGTCTGAGGGGGCCTTTGAGGCCGAAGCTGTGGGTTTCATCAGTTGCTTTTTTTGTTAACCCGCACAAGGCTTGATTAGCAACATCAGATGCCCCATCACCCCTGAGATGATGCGGGCCCACCCCTGCGAGGCGAAAGGGGTGTAAGTTCCCTAGTGGTTGATCCTGTCGTGCCGCCAATTGTCGAAGGGCACGTGTCTCTAGGTGCAGTGATGCCTTAGCGCGGGTGACCTAGGCGCTGAAACGTCACCGCCTTTGCTAAACGTTAGATATGCGAAGACCTGCCTTGAAGCGGGAGTGTCCTCTCGAAAGCCCCAAAAAGCAACCGCCATCATTGCCATCACGGTGCTAGCACCAGCGACGCCTCGCTATTGGTCGAAGGTGGAGCATCTCATGTGTCGGGCACCTGCCAAGGCGACTCCGCCTATAGCGGGAGTCCGTGTGGCCGATTAGGTAAGGAGGGACGATTTGAAACTAATAAGTCGGGGGAGGGGGGGAAGCTTCAAGTCTGGTCACTTTGCTCTGAGATCATCTTCCTCCTCCGGCTCTCCTGACTGTATCTTCCTCCCGAGAACCTGTCCTTGCTGCCTCCTTTTTGATCCAGGTCAGTTATTTGATTGTCCTAGCTCCACTTTCAGCTCTCATGGCCTCTTCTCCGTCCTGGTCTTCCTCTGTTGATCCTGAGGATCACATTTCCTCCTCGAGGCTTCGCGCCTCTCCATCTCCTGCTCCCTCGTGGTCCTCCTCCTCCCCCTTCAAGGACCACGTACCTCTAGCTCAATGACGAGTCACCGGTCGGGCTCCTACTAGGAGCTGCCAGCCGATCGTCGGTACCTCTTCGAGGATGGGGGCAGAATCTTCGGCGGGGACCGCCTTCACGGTAATGGGCCAAGACCTGGCTAACATCCAGGCCCGTTACAAGATCCCTAGGGATATAGGGCTATTCCTACCGACCCTTGATGATAGAGTAGTTTCCTTCCGACCCGATAGGATTGCTATCTATGAGGTCTCCCTCAGGATAGGTTTTTGCTTACCCTACCACCCCTTTTTCCTCAATCTCCTCGACCGGTACTTCTTGACACCTGCCCAGTTGGTCCTGAACTTCATTCGGACCATCTGCAGTTTCATTGTACTTTGCCACTTCCATGGTATTGAGCCCAGACTCTCCCTCTTCCACTGCTTCTACACCCTCCAGCAACAGTCAGGTTGGTGGTTATTTCAGCCTCGGCCTGGCCGAGTCCTAAAACTTTGCCTTCCTTCTTTCGTCAAGGGATGGAAGTTCCGATTCTTTTTTGCAGACCTCGAGGGAGTGAAGCCGAGGTTGGGGGATCCGGACTTGAGACCAAATAAGGACTCATCAGTGATCCCGGGGGACAGGGAGGCACTTGGGCAGCTCCTGACGGCCGAGATCCCCCGGTGCAACTAACTTCTATCAGAAGACAACCTCCGACTCGCGGGCATTGCCTTCCGGAGCGGTGAGCGGCTGCAGACCCGACCCCTAACCTGTTTCTACTTTTATTCTTTTCCTTTTTTTTTTTTGCAAACTCCAACTAGTGACTTGCTGTGATGAAGATCCATGTTCATATTATTAGGAAGGCCGCAACAAAGAGGAAGAGGGCTCTCGAGGGCACCGAGGGGCCAAGCAGGAGGCAGTGACCCCGGCCCTGAGCCAACCTTTGGCACGGTCCTCTCCACCCTAGGAGCATAGAGAGTTGGCGGCCGACCCTTCCATCGACCTCACGGCTGACACCTCCTCCGGAGGGAGTGAGGGGGCTGTAGCAGCGGAGCCCGCCATCCCAGCTGTTAAGCCAACCCGACCGGAGGTGGAGTCGAGCCCAGGTGAGGGCCCCCTGGTAGCGGCGGGGCCACCCATGGAGGAAGTGCCAGCGGTTCCCAGCCCGGCACACATTGCGCCCGAGCCATCCGAGGCCGCTGAGGGAGGCGAGGCCGGTGCCATCCCTTCTCGGCCCTCCACGATGAATCATGGGCGCAGGGCGGAGTGGCTTATCTCCCAAATCATCCTCCTCGAGTCCAGGAGGAGCTCAGCCAGTTGGGGGCCTCAGCCTTTTTCTGGGAGGCCTTCGTGGCTCCCGTCTGGGTAAGTATCCTGCATGACTTAGTATTTTTTTCCTTGTATCCCATTAGCTTTTGTACTTACTTTTTGATGCAGTCGGCGAACTCCTTGGTGGCCACACGGGAGGTCATCAACCAAGGGCAGACCATTCTCCGCGAGGCTTAGCGGGAGGCTGCCGAGGCCTGAGCCTGGGCTGAGAGGGTGGAAGAAGCTAGAGAGGCGGCCGAATGCTGGGCAGAATCCGAGGCTGAGCGCGTTCGGGCAGCTTTGGACCAATTGGGGGAGGCCATGGGGGCCGTGACTGCCCGGGACTTCCATATCAACGCCCTTGCCACTAAAATAAAGGCAGCCAAGGAGAGGGCAGAGAAGGCTGAAGAGGCGGCAAGGAGGTCGGATTCTCGTGCTGTGGAGGGGGAAGCCAAGGCGCAAAAGGAAGAAGCCGCCGCAGCCACCGCTGAGGAGAGGGCAGCCATTGCCAAGGAGAAGGTGGTCGAGGCCGAGAAGAGGGCTGTGGAAGCTGTGGACAACTTCCGCAAGTCCACTAGCTTTGCGGGCGAGCTAACCGAAGCCTCCGCGGATGTCTGTCTGCAGGGGTTCAAGGACTGCCGGGAGAAGGTGACCATGGTCTTGGGCCTCCCCGATGCCATGGAGATAAAGCCGGACGAGGTGTCCGAGGGGGCACCGTCCGAGGGCGAGCATGCCACAGCCGACCCCTGACCCCTTGTATCTTCGTTCCTTCTATACTAAAGTTCGACTTGGTCAGTATTTTGTAGACACTTTAAAGTAATGAATTTTTTTTTTGAAATATGCTTTCATAAGCTAGTGTAGTAACATCCCTCTCAGCTCGTCGCCATAGGACCCTTAGGGGCTACGTCGGCATTGGGGGGGTGTGGTGTCTGTCTCCTTACCATGAGCAAATCTATGATTTAGTTGCTATATAGGACCGGACCCTATTACAAGCGCCGAGGTTCGACTCGAAGCTCCCCTTAGCAAACCCGAGGTCGATGCTTAGGTGCAAGCCTCGTGGGGAGCTTGCAGCACCGAGTTGCCGTCGAAACTCCAAAGTGAGCCTCGGTCTGGTGGTGCCGATGTTGCATCGGGCTCGAAGTGCCAAGCTGGCCTCAGGCTTTTGAGTGCCGATGGTACATCAGGCTCAAAGTGCTGAGCTGGCCTCGGGCTTTTGCTGAAAAGATAAGTTACCCGAACACACTTTTATTAATATGAAATGTGGGACAGGTGAGTTCAAAAGAATATGAATAATTTGCCCAATGTATAGAAGGGATACATTACTGGTAGTACCGACGAAGGTTGTCAGAGTTCCAAGTTTGAGGAAACAACTTCCCATCTAGTCCTTCGATTTGGCACGCTCGATGATGGAGGGCTTCGGTGACTCGATAGGGTCCTTCCCAATTCGGCGACAACTTGCCTCCTTCCGTCAGCTTCGAGACTTCGGCCCATTTGAGGACTAGGTCTCATGGCAAGAATGTTCTGGGATGGACACAAGCATTATAATACCTAGCGATTCGCTATCGGTAGGCGGCCATCCGGAGTCGCGCTCAGTCACGTACGTCCTCCATAAGGTCGAGGTTTGCTCGCAACTGGTTCGAGTTGTCCTCCTCGTCATAAGACTATGTCTAGGGGCTTGGGACGCTGATCTCCATAGGGATGATAGCCTCGGACCCGAAGACAAGGTTGAAGGGGATCTCCCCCGTAGGAGCCCGCGGCGTTGTGTGGTAGGCCCACAGCACGTTGGGAAGTTCCTCCACCCACTGTCCTTTGAAGTCGTCCAGTCGTGCTCTGAGTCCTTGGAGGATAATGCAATTTGTTACCTTGGCCGTGTCGTTGGTCTAAGGGTGACTAACAGAGGTGAACCGCTGATGAATGCCTAGCTTGGTACAGAATCCTCTAAAGGGTGCGTTGTCGAACTGTCGACCGTTGTCGGTGACGAGGGTATGCGGTAGTCCAAACCGGCAGATTATAGACTCTCAGAAAAAGGATCTCACTTTACCTTCGGTAATCTTAGCTAGTGCCTCGGCCTCGATCCATTTGGTGAAGTGGTCAACGACCACCAACAGAAATTTGCACTGGCCAGAGGTCAGGGGAAACGAGCCCAAGATAGCCATCCCCCACTGGGCAAAAGGCCAGGGGGCCGTTAGGGGGCTCAGCTGAGAGGTTGGCTACCGCTGGATGTTGGTAGATCGTTGGCAATTGTCACACTTTTGAACTAACTTGGCAGCATCCTCCTTCATCGTTAGCCAATAGTACCTTTGGCACAGGGCTTTATATGCCTGTGTTGTGCCCTCCAGATGACTCCCACAAATGCCCTCATAGATCTTCCGCAGGATGTAATCAGCTTTTGTGGGGCTGACACACTTGAGGACGGGTATGAGAAGGACCTTCGGTAGAGTCGCCCGTCCATCATCAAAAACTTAGGAGCTCGTCGCTTGAGCAGCCTAGTCTCAGTCGGATCTTTGGGGAGGGCGCCATTGGTAAGGTACCAGATGTAAGCGTCCATCCAAAAGGGTTCCTGCATGACTGGCAGGGCCTTTTTTGTGGCTTCGATGCTTGGGACCTCTAGATGCTCCATATACATTCTTCCCAAAGTCCCGTCGCCGAGGTGGCCAAACGGGATAGCGCATCAGCTCTGGCATTCTCTCCTCTGGGAATGTAACTGACATGGAAGTAAGCAAAATGGAAGGCCTGAGATTGGACCTTACTCAGGTAATGGGACATGGCCGGATCTCGAGCTTTGTATTCCCCAGCCACTTGCTTGGAGACAAGCTAAGAGTCAGTGAAATCCCTGAGACGTCTTGCTCCGAGCTCCTCGGCCAACTTCATTCCTGCCAGCAAGGCTTCATACTCTGCTTGGTTGTTGGTGGTGGGAAAAAGGAAATAGAGAGCATACTCCACTGCCTCTCCCTCGGGGCTTGCGAGGATGAGCCAAGCTCCACTCCCCTGGGAGTTAGATGCATCGTCTACATGAAGGATCTAGTCCTTGCCCACCTCCACCACCATGGGGGACTCCAAGTGTAGTTCCGCCAGTTGCTCCTCGGCCCAAGTGGATTCGACCAGGAAATCGGCTAGCACCTAGGACTTCATTGCAGACCTTGGTCGAATGGACAAGTCGAACTCCCTAAGCTTGATGGCCTACTTCCGAGTCGGCCGGAGGTGTCAGGATGGGATAAAATCGTCCGGAGGGGCTGGTCCATGAGCACCATGATAGGATGGGCTTGGAAGTAGGGCCTGAAGCACTGAGCAGAGACAATCAAGGCAAAGATGATCTTCTCGGTCCTGGAATATCTGGTCTCCGTATCATGAAATACCTTGCTGGTGTAGTAAACTGGCCTTTGCATCCCGTTGGTATCCATGCGTACAAGCACGAAGCTGACGGCTTCGGAGGAGGCTGCAAGGTAGAGAAAGAGCTCCTCCCCACTCCTCGGCTTAGACAGCAGCGATTGAGTGGATAGAAATTTCTTCAACTCCTCAAAGGCTTTCTGGCACTCCTTCGTCCACTCGAAGCCATTGACCTTGCGCAGCGCCTTGAAGAAAGGCAGACACCTCTCCACCGACTTGCACAAGAACCGGCTCAGGGTTACCATCCTCCCAGTTAAGCGCTGCACCTCCTTCTTACTAGCCGGGAGCCTCATGTCAAGGATAGCTCAGATTTTATCGAGGTTCGCCTCAATCCCCCGTTGCATCACCATGAAGCCCAAGAACTTGCCTGCTGTCACTCTGAAAGCACACTTGCGAGGATTTAGCCTCATCTGGTATCGACAGAGATTGTTGAATGTCTCCGCCAGGTCGGAAACATGGTCAGCGGTGCAGATACTCTTGGTCAGCATCTCATCCATGTATACCTCCATGTTGCGTCCGATCTGATCCTTGAAGACCTTATTCATCAGCCTCTGATAGGTGGCCTCAACGTTCTTTAACCCGAACGACATTACCTTGTAATAGTATATGCCCTTCTCGGTCACAAATGAGGTAGCCTCCTCGTCCGTTGGGTCCATCTTGATTTGATTGTATTCAGAGAAGGCGTCCATGAAACTGAGGGTCTCGTGGCCGGATGTGGCTTCCACCAGCTGGTCAATCTGAGGCAGCGGAAAGCTATCCTTGGGGCATACCTTGTTGAGATCAGTGAAGTCCATGCACATCCTTCAGCTCCCACTAGCCTTACGGACCATCACGACGTTGGCTAGCCAGTCGGGGTAGTGGACCTCTCGGATGTGGCCAGTAGCCACCAGCTTACGAACCTCCTCGCCAATGGCCTTCTACCGGTCGGGCGCAAAGCTCCTCTTCTTCTGCCAGATGGGTCAGCATTCTGATTTAATGTTAAGCTGATGGGTGATTACCTCCGGGAGTAGCGCTCCAACCTGAACCATCCTCTTCGGGTCCTCCCCCAGCGGGAAGGTCAGCAGGCGCTCGGCTGGCTCTCCCCTCCTCTCCAAGTCTTGAGGGTCAAGTGATTCTGGTGCCGGTGCACACACCACCCTCTGCGGGCTGGGGGCCATATGGTAGCAAAGTGGCAGCGGGTTCTGCTTCCCCGACATCTTCCCGACTCCTTTGCTAGTGGAAAACCTCACGAGCAGTCTTTTGGTGGAGATGACTGTGTCCAGAAGGTTCAGACTGGGTCTCCCGAGGATGGCGTTGTAGGCCAGGGGAACCCAGACAACCAGGAAGTTCATAAAAATTGTGCTCTGACATGGTGGGGTCTCGACCGTGATAAGGAGAGTGATCTTGTCCTCGACCCTTAGAGAATCTTCGGTAAAACCCATCAAGGGTGTGGTGACAGGCCGGAGGGAGCGAGAAGACATGTTCATCCGAACAAATGCATTGTAACTCAAAACATCCACTGAGCTCCCACTGTCAACTAAAATTCTTTTTACAGGGTGCTTTGCTAGCATCATAGACACGATGATGCTATCATCATTCTTGTTAACTACCCCCTTTAGGTTCCCTTCGGAAAAGTGAATTACAGAATCAAGCCCTTCATCCCCCCACGGCCTCTTGGAGGCGCCGCTTGCCCTCCAGGAGATCATGGCTATCGTCTTCTTGGTTGGGGCGTTGTCGATGCGGACCTTAGGAGGCGGAGGTGCTAATGGGCCGGGTGCACTCGGGTTACCTATCTGAACGAACTTCCCCAAGTGGCCACACTGGATAAGGTTCTCAATCACCTTCTTCAACTGACGATAGTCTTTAGTGTCGTGGCCGTGGTCCCAGTGGAAGCGGCAATATAGATTTTTATTGCGGGGAATCTTGGGGTTCAATGGAGGAGGGCGCTGGAGATACGGCTTGCCCTCAATCTCCATCAGGATATGAGATATCGGGACGAGCATGAGAGTGAACGGATCCTCCCTAGGAGCGAGCGCTCGCAGACGGTTGTCTAGTCAGCGGGGAGGCTTGGGCCTCTTGGATCGAGCCTCAACAAGCTCGGAATGGGCTTGCTTCTTGGCAGAACTCCCATCCGCCTCGCACCAGGAGGAGTTGGACTCATCAGCGCAGATGTACTTCTATGCCCAACTCAGCAGTTCGGCGGAGGAGCCGGGCGACTTCTTGTTGAGGGAGTAGGCAAAACTGGAGGGACGGAGCCCCCGCTTCAAGGCCAAAGTGGCCACAGAGTCCTCGAGGTTATAGACCTTGAGGGCAGCTTCTTTGAATCGGGCGACAAAGTGCCGCAGGGACTCACCGCTTTTCTGCTGGACGGAGAATAGACTATTCGCCACCTGGGGGATCTTCCGGTAGGCGTTGAAGTGAGCCAAGAAGGCTCTCTCCAGCTGTCGAAAGGAGTTAATACTCCATGGTGGCAAGCAGGAGTACTAAGCTCGGCCCGGCGAGCTATCCGACCATCAAAGGACCCCTCCCTTGAAGACTTAGAGGACGGAGAGGGGTGGTGCGATGCAGATGGGTACGCTCTGCCTCCCTCCCATGCTGCCACTTAGGAGAAGCGCTTGCGTGGCGAGAAGGGGACCGAGACCTCTTAGAGGCCTTCCGACGATGATGTTGGGGCAAAGCATGGCGGTGACAAACCTTCCAGAGGGGAGATCTCCCTCGGAAAGAATGCTGACTGGGTTGGACCACCCCAGGACCAATGAGGGTGGCTCCGGTTGCCGCTGCACGGCGGCTGGTTATTGCTGCAGAACCTGGACCGCCGCCACTAGCGACTAGACCTGCATGGTAAGAACGGTGATCCGATCATTGGCCGTTGCGACGGTGGTGGCGATGGCGGTGCGGGGACGCTGGTCTAGGGAGCAAGGGGACCAGCCTTCGATGGGTCAACCTCCTAGCGATGCCCTTTGGCATGGCTGGTGGAAACCTCCTGTGCGCGTGTCACCACCATCTTCTTGAATACTCAGGGGAGGAGAATCTATAGCTGACTGGTTTGAGCTTTCTTCTCTGTCAACCCCCCATACCTGGCGCGCCAATCTGTTGCCACCAAGTCATGTTCCTCCAACTCCGGGAAACGGAGATCCTCCTCCTCGAAGAATCTCCTGCAAAAAAGTCCCAGAGACCTGTTGCATTGGTGGGGACCCTCCGACGCTCAAGTAAGCGACTCGAGAACAATGAAGAAAAAGAGCTAATAGGAAATAGCTAGAGAACTTGAGTTCAGATCCCTCCCTCGTTGTGAGTGTGGGTTTTTATACTTGTTCGAGGGTCCCTTTTCCTGCTTCCAGAAGGTGGCTGATTTCAAGATGCCGATGTTCGGTAGCGGATGGGCGGCCATACTGACAATGATAGGTCGCAACCGACACTGGGCATGTCAGAGGTGTCTTGCCCCACCAACCCTGCCAGGCATGGCACCACAGGTGGCAGGTGGGCCTAGTCGTGTCAGGCGTGCATCGTTACGAGCAGTGGCCACGCGCAATTGCATACGGTTAGTGGGCCATATGGCGACTGTAGGCTATTGGTGGGCCACGTGGTCGTGTCAGGCAGCTCGAGGATAAAGGGACTCCAGGGCTGAAGCCGAGGGGACACGAGGTCCATGGCCAAGGGGACATGAGTTCGAGGCCGAGGGGACCTAGGGTCCAAGAACGAGGGGGTCCGGGCCTGAAGCCAAGGGGACACGAGGTCCGTGGCCAAGGGAACATGAGTCCGAGGCTGAGGGGACCTCGGAGGTCCGAGGCAGAGGAGACGCTAGGTCCGAGGCCGAGGGAACTCCTGGTCCGAGGCCAAGGGGATGCCATGTCCGAGGCCGAGGGGACTCCAAGTCCGAGGCCGAGGGGACCTCGGAGGTCCGAGGGGGCCTCGGATGTCGAGGGGGGCCTCGAAGGCCAAAGCTAAGGGTTCGTCAGTTGCTTTCTCCGTTAACCCGCACAAGGCTTGATCAGCCACATCATTTATCAATGCTTTTAAGCCCATTAATGATATCAGTAAATCTAGTAAACATATTAGAAATTGATTCACTAAAGTCCATCTTAAATAATTCATATCTATGAATAAGCATATTTATTTTAGACTCCTTCACTTGATTGATACCCTCATGGGTAACCTCTAATCTATCTCATATTTCCTTAGCAAATAAATAAATAGATATGCGATTAAATTCATTAGCATCTAATGAGCAATACAAAACATTAATGGCCTTAGTGTTTAGTTGAGCCAACTTTTTATCATGTTCATCCCATTCTGTTTCTAGCTTGGGAATTTTTATGCCATTTAATCTAGTTGTAGGTGTGTGGGGACCATTTACTATGGTACTCTATAGATCATAGGCAAGTACTTGGATGAAGATTTTCATCCTGGCTTTCCAATAACCATAATTTATACCATTAAATAGAGGTGGCCTATTAGTGAATTGTCCCTCATTCAATAAGGTTGCCATAATCTTTTGCTCTAAGCTTTTTAGGGCTTAACAACAAGAGCACCTGCTCTGATACCACTTGTTGCCCAGATATAGTAACCCAAGAGAGTGGGTCAATTAGGTTTTTTAAATTTTAATTAGCTATCAAGTATGTGCACTTATATTTTCTTTTAGAAATAAATAACATGGAGTGATGTGAGGCTAGTTTGCAAGCAATCACAAATAATATAACACACAAACAACAAGATATAATGTGGTTCGATGCCAAACCCGGCACCTACATCCATACCCCAAGAACCTCCTGGGAATCCACTAAACACCACTAGCCTACCTGGCTAGCAAGCTTGTTTCTGGGCACAAGCGAGCCATACAAATACACTATCGGGTAGACCTCTATCCAATCACATTTTACAACTGTGAAACTAATCAAAGAATAAGAAATATAATGTTTAATATAAGATGCTCCTAATAAATAAGCAGATGAACAATAAAATATACTTAGCAACTTGAAGAGCTCAATACGAGATAGCTTCTTTTTTTAATAGCACGGCAGCAATAATGAAGCTTTTGTGAATGCTTTGAATGTTCTTCAAAGAGGGTTGTTGGAGCTTTAACACCACTTCAAGAATCAGTAATAAATGAACTTCAATGGTTAAAATAATCAATACAACACTCTGTTGACCCAATTATTGATTTTAATGAATAACAAAAACCATATGAGCATATCTCTTATATTACTAATGATTTTGATTAAGTATTTCAGAAATTTACAATGTTTAATTATTCAAAATCAAAGAAAAATGGAGTTTCAATCTATTTCTAATGTCATGTGTCAAAGTTCAGACATTAGAGCCAACTCCAGAGCGTATTGAAATAGTTTGATACTTTCGGCACGGATTAGAGCCAACTCCTACAGTAATTAGAGCCAACTCTAATCAAAAGATAGTGAACCTCATTTTTGTGTCAAATTAGAGCTAACTCTTGCAGGGAATTAGAGCTGACTCTAATGCCAAAATAGAGACTATGTTTTTTAGGGCACAATCAGAGCTGACTCCAGCAATTGTTAGAGTCGACCCCAGCACGCGATGTGTCGATCCCATGAAAAGTTAGAGCTGACTCCACAATAGATGAAAATTATTATTTCAAGCATCCTGACTTAGAGCCAACACCTGAAAAGATTGGAGCCAACTCTAATCTGTCAGAGACTAAATTCAGAAGTATCAGAGATGACTCCAACAGTTATCTTTTTTCAAATAAACCTCAACAACTCTTTCCTTTTTTGTATCCAACACCTCCACAAATACATTTAATGGCTAATTTTTATCCAAAGAAGGATTAAGAGGAAATTATAAAAGGGGAGGTTTTGACCGTTTGAAAAATAGAAGAAAAGAGAAATATCAAAAGAAAAAAAGTTCAGATTTGAAATCCCAAGTGTTCAAAAAAGAGTTTAGAGAAATTCAAAGCATTCAAAAATCAACTTTGAAGGATTTCTACAAAATCAAAAAGGAAAAGAAAAGATCCCTAGTTCTTTAACACTCTCCACATTGACGAATCTTCCAAAGCATCAATCCTATTCTAAGGAAGATCATCCAAGAAGAGAAGAGAAAAAAAAGAAAAGAAGAAAAGCCCAACTTTAGAAATCCTCTAAATCAAGCTCTTCTATTTTTTATCTCATTTATATTGCTCATTTGCTCATTTGAGGAGCTAAATATCTGTTGTAACCTTATTATTGCTATATTTGTTTACAAATTCAATCAGGGGATTGAATCAGGTGAGGCAGTTTGGCCTTGTGCAAGCTAAGGTTAGCTTGTGATAAGTTTTGTGCTGGTGAGCCTATGAAAATCGGCTAGTGATCCCATTGTAAAATAATAAGTTTGAGTTGTGAGCTTGTAAAACAACTTGGTTGTAATCAGTGTGATTATAGTATGGGCCCAAGAGTTGCATGGGAGTGGATGTAGGTGTAGCTAACACCGAACCACTATAAATCTTTGTGTTTGTCGTGCTTGTCTCGTTTTCTCTCTACTCTATCTTTATATTCTATTTTGCATTCTTAGCATCACACTTATTGCATATTCCCTTGTATACTATCATTTATGAAATTATTTTAAGCATTAAATTATTTAAGAACCCAATTCACCCCTCCCCCTTGGGTTGCTATATGGGCCAACAATTAGTATAAGAGCTTGTGCTCATCCTTGATCTAATAATCAATAGCTAAAGATCTAAATGATAGCTCAAGCCAGTTCTTCTTTTTTTGAGGGATAATCTATAAATCATCCATCTTTGTTTAATGGCATAAATTATTCATATTGAAAAGCTAGAATGAGGATTTTCATTCAAGCTTTAGACTATGATTTATGAATTTTCATTATCAATGGTCCTAGTACTCCCACACACATAGTAGATGGATCCAATATTCCTAAGCTCGAAAGTGATTGAAATGAAAATAATCAAAAAATAGCCCAGCTCAATGCCAAGGCCATGAATGTCCTATACTTCTCCTTGGATGTAAATGAATTCAATAGAATATCTACTTGCATCTCAGCCAAGAAAATATGTGATCGGTTAGAAGTTACCCATGAGGGTACTAACCAAGTTAAAGAGTCCAAGATTAACATTCTTGTGCATAAATATGAACTCTTTAACATGGATCAAAATGAGTCCATCACTTGCATGTACACTAGATTTACTGATATAGTGAATGGATTAAAAGTATTGAAAAGACCTATACTAATTCTGAACTTGTTCAAAAAATTCTTAGGTCCCTTCCAAGAGTATGGAAAGCCAAAGTGACAGTAATCCAAGAAGCCAAAGATCTTAACACCTTATCTTTGGAGGAGCTCCTTGGATCACTTATGACCCATGAACTAACAATGAAGCAACATCAAGAAGAAGATGAGAAAAAGAAAAGGACTATTGCTTTAAAGGCTGCTGAAAAGGAAACAAGCAGTAGTGAAGAAGATGAAGACGATGAGGATACCGCTCTCCTTGCAAAGAGGTTTAAGAAATTCATGCAAAGAAAGAGGTCATTTTACAAAAGAAAAATTGGCATCAAGATGGAAGAAGATAAGAAAAAAGAGAAAGATCCCTTAATATGCTATGAATGATAGAAGCCCGGATATTTTAGATCCGAATGTCCTCAACTTAAGAAGGGATATAAAAAGAAAAAGAAAGCATACGTTGCAACTTGAAGCAATAGTGATGAATCTTCATCCGAAGATGAACAAAAAAAGTTACCAACATATGTCTTATGGCAAATGAAGAAGTAGAGGTAAGTTCTGAAACCCATATGTATGATTTTACATTTGATAAACTTTATGATGCTTTCAATGATTTGATGAATGATTTTAAAGCTTTGAGAGCAAAGAACAAGATTTTAAAATATGAAAATCTAAATCTTTTCAAAAAGAAAGATGAATTGCTGTTGAATTTGAAAAGATAAAATCTAAAAAGCAATATTAGATAAAAGAAAAAGATGAGATTTCTGCTGAAAATTAGATTTTGAAAAGTGAAGTTGAAAAATATAAAAATTATTGATAAATTTACCTATAGCTCAAAAAGACTCAATTTACTTTTAAATGATCAATGAGCTATTTTTGATAAGGCTAGTTTGGGTTACAAACCTAATAAGAAACAAAAAGTAGTCAACAATTTCTTCATAAAGAAATCGATTGAATAAAATATTTTCTGTTTTGTTGTAGTAAGAAAGGGCATAAATCCTATATTTGCAATCATAAAACATTTTATGCTGGTTATAAAGGTAAAATGATTTGGGTTCCAAAAGGAACTATATTTGCTGCTACTAACCATGAAGGACCCAAAAGGCTTGGGTACCTAAACATAAGATGTGATTGCTTTGCAGGCGTATCTTGCAGCAAAATGATCAAAAAGAAGATGGTATCTTGATAGCGGCTGCTCAAGACACATAACGAGTGATAAGGATTAATTCATCACTCTTGAAGCTAAAAGAGGTGGAGTTGTGACTTTTGGAGATAATGGTCAAGATCACTTCATGGGTATTGATAAATTCAGATCACTCCATCCACTTTTATTAAAAATATCTTATATGTAGTTGGATTAAAACATAACTTGATTAGTATTAGCCAACTGTGCAATAAAGGTTTCAAAGTATCTTTTGAAGCATCTATTTGCACCGTATCGAATCCCATTGACAATAGCATTATATTTGTTAAATATAGAAATGACAATGTATACTTAATTGACTTAGATAAATTATCTACAAGTAATCATTGCCTAATTACTGATAATGCTAAGGGAAATGAGATTGGATGGCTATAGCATCATAGATTAGGTCATGCAAGCACAGACTTGATTTCAAAATTACTTAGAATGGATTTGGTTAAAGGTCTTCCAAAATTAGATTTTAAAAAAATAGAATTTGTAATGCATGTCAATTTGAAAAACAAACTAGGAATTCTTTCAAATCCAAAAATTTTGTTTCAATTTCTAGGCTACTCGAGCTACTACACATTGACCTTTTTGGACTACAAGAACCACAAGTCTAGAAGGAAAGAAATATAGCCTTGTGATAGTAAATGATTACTCTAGATTACTTGGATATTATTTTTAGCTCATAAAGATAAGACCTTCTTGGTATTTCTGAAATTATTCAAGAAAGTCACAAATGAGAAAAACACTATTATAGTGTCTCTTAGAAGTGATCATGGGACTAAATTTAAAAATTATTTATTTAAAAATTTTTGTATTGAAAATGGCATCCATCATAATTTTTTAACACCTAGGATACTTCAACAAAATGGGATGATAGAAAGAAAAAATAGGACTCTAAAAGATATGGCCCGTACCATGCTATGCGAAAGCCAACTTCCTAAATATTTTGGGCGAAAGCTATAAACATAGCATATTACATTCTAAATAGAGCCTTGATCAGACCAATTCTTAAGAAAACTCCCTATGAACTATGGCATGATAGGAAACCCAACATTAGTTATTTTATATATTTGGTTGTAGATGTTTTATTCATAACAATGGAAATGACAACCTAGGGAAGTTTGATGCTAAGTCAGATGAAGGTTTTTTTTAGGTTATTCTACATTCAGCAAGGCATATAGAGTATTCAATAAGAAGTATTTGATTGTAGAAGAGTCAATTAATGTAGTGTTTGATGAGTCTTTAGCATCAAGTTCAAAAAGAAAGATGATGAGGAAGATACTAATATCCTTGGAAGAGATTTCAAAAAATTGAATGTTGATGTGTCTTCGGATCACGAACCTAAAGCTAAGGATGATAACTCATCTAAGGATAGTGATGTTGATACTACTCGTAATGATACAGATCTATCTAGAGACTGGAGATATGGTTATGGTCATCCAAAGGACCTAATCATAGATGATCCATCTTAAGGTGTAAGAACTAGATTATCCATAAGAAATATCAATATTCATCTTGCATTTGTATCTCATATAGAACCCAAAACAATTGAGGAAGCTAAAAAGGATAACTATTGGATGTTAGCTATGCAAGAAGAATTGAATTAGTTTACTAGGAATAAAGTATGGATCTTAGTTGATAGACCCAAAGATTATCCAGTTATAGGATCCAAATGGGTATTTAGAAATAAATTAGATGAAGATGGAACAGTTGTTAGAAATAAGGCTAGACTAGTTGCAAAGGAATACAATCAGGAAGAAGAATCGATTTTGATGAAACCTTTGCACCTGTTGCTAGATTAGAAGCCATAAGGCTATTACTCGCATTTGCATATTGTATGAACATTAATTTAATTTAGATGGATGTGAAAAGCATATTTTTAAATGGTTTTATTAATGAGAAAGTTTATGTTGAACAACCATCTGATTTTGAAGATCATGAATTTTCAAATCATGTTTTTAAACTACACAAAGCACTTTATGGATTAAAATAGGCACCTAGAGCTTGGTATGATAGACTCAGTAAATTTTGATTGAAAATAATTTTTCTAGAGAAATATCGATAAAACCCTATTTTTGACAAGAAAAGAAAAGGATTTATTAGTGATACAAATTTATGTTGATGATATAGTATTTGGTGTTACTAACAATCTTCTTTGTCAAGATTTTGCAAAGTTGATGCAGGGAGAATTTGAAATGAGCATGGTAAGAGAACTAAATTTCTTCCTTGGACTACAAATCAAACAAGAAAGAAAAAAATTTTCATCAATCAAACAAAATACACGAAGGAAATCCTTAAGAAGTTTGGAATAAAAATTGTTAAACCTCTTGGCACACCAATGAGTCCTTCATGCAAACTCGATAAAGATGAAGATGGTAAGAAAGTAGATCAAAAGCTTTATAGAGGTATGATTGGTTTCTTACTTTATTTAACAGCTAGTAGACTGGATATTATGTTTGCTTTATGTTTATGTGCTAGATATCAATCTAAT